>CAXDIW010000514.1:0-282000 GCA_963989415.1 Cerceris ruficornis
TGTTTCTTAGACTATTTAGATGTAATATATAGAAAGATTTCACCCGTCTACCTGTACTATTCATTGTTCTACTTGTAGAAAGTTACAAATAATTTCCATTTCATGATTATCAATGGGGCTCGTAGTTCACTTAAACTTGAAGAACAAAAAATTGGCGAATTGTACTGTTTGGATGCTTTGCATATTTGTTTCGCAGACTATATAGAAACAATATGTACAATGATTTCAACCGTCTACATGATCCATTCATTGTTCTACTTGTCGAAATTTACAAATAATTTCCTTTAAAGGATTAACAATGGGGCTCGTAGTTCACTTAAACATGAAGATGAAATAATTGGCGTATTGTACTGTTTGGATGCTTTGCATATATGTTTCTTAGGTTATATAGAAGCAATATATACAAAGATTTCAACCGTCTACCTGTTCCATTCATTGTTCTACTTGTCGAAAGTTACAAATAATTTCCGATAAAGGATTAACAATGGGTCTCATTGTTCACTTAAACTTGAAGAACAAAAAATTGGCGAATTGTACTGTTTGGATGCTTTGCATATATGTTTCTTAGACTATATGGAAGCAATATATACAAAGATTTCAACCGTCTACGTGTTCCATTCATTGTTCTACTTGTAGAAAGTTACAATTAATTTCCGTTAAAGGATTAACAATGGGGCTCGTAGTTCACTTAAACTTGAAGAACAAAAAATTGGCGAATTGTTCTGTTTGGATGCTTTGCATATATGTTTCGTATATTATATAGAAGCAATATATACAATGATTTCAACCGTCTACCTGATCCATTCATTGTTCTACTTGTCGAAATTTACAAATAATTTCCTTTAAAGGATTAACAATGGGGCTCGTAGTTCACTTAAACTTGAAGAACAAAAAATTGGCGAATTGTACTGTTTGGATGCTTTGCATATATGTTTCTTAGACTATTTAGAAGCAATATATAGAAAGATTTCACCCGTCTACCTGTACTATTCATTGTTCTACTTGTAGAAAGTTACAAATAATTTCCGTTTCATGATTATCAATGGGGCTCGTTCTTCACTTAAACTTGAAGAACAACAAATTGGCGAATGGTACTGTTTGGATGCTTTGCATATATGTTTCTTAGATTATACAGAAGCAATATATACAAAGATTTCAAACGTCTACCTGTTCCATTCATTGTTCTACTTGTCGAAAGTTACAAATAATTTCCGATAAAGTATTAACCATTGGGGCTCATTGTTCACTTAAACTTGAAGAACACAAAATTGGCGAATGGTACTGTTTGGATGCTTTGCGTACATGTTTCTTAGACTATATGGAAGCAATATATACAAAGATATCAACCGTCTACGTGTTCCAATCATTGTTCTACTTGTCGAAATTTACAAATAATCTCCTTTAAAGGATTAACAATGGGTCTCGTAGTTCACTTAAACTTGAAGAACACAAAATTGGCGATTGTTACTGTTTAGATGCTTTGCATATATGTTTCTTAGACTATTTAGAAGCAATATATACAAAAATTTCAACCGTCTACCAGTTCCATTCATTGTTCTACTTGTCGAAAGTTACAAATAATTTCCTTTAAAGGATTGACAATGGGGCTCGTAGTTCACTTAAACTTGAAGAACAAAAAATTAGCGAACGGTACTGTTTGGATGCTTTGCGTTCATGTTTCTTAGACTATATGGAAGCAATATATACAAAGATTTCAACCGTCTACGTGTTCCAATCATTGTTCTACTTGTCGAAAGTTACAAATAATTTCCGATAAAGGATTAACAATGGGGCTCATTGTTCACTTAAACTTGAAGAACAAAAAATTGGCGAATGCTACTGTTTGGATGCTTTGCATATATGTTTCTTAGACTATATGGAAGCAATATATACAAAGATTTCAACCGTCTACCTGTTCTATTCATTGTTCTACTTGTCGAAAGTTACAAATAATTTCCGATAACGGATTAACCATTGGGGCTCATTGTTCAGTTAAACTTGAAGATAAAAAAATTGGCGAATGTTACTGTTTAGATGCTTTGCATATAAGTTTCTTAGACTATATAGAAGCAACATATACAAAGATTTCAACCGTCTACCTGTTCGATTCATTGTTCTACTTGTAGAAAGTTACAAATAATTTCCGTTTCATGATTATCAATGGGGCTCGTAGTTCACTTAAACTTGAAGAACAAAAAATTGGCGAACGGTACTGTTTGGATGCTTTGCATATTTGTTTCGCAGACTATATAGAAGCAATATATGCAATGATTTCAACCGTCTACATGATCCATTCATTGTTCTACTTGTCGAAATTTACAAATAATTTCCTTTAAAGGATTAACAATGGGGCTCGTAGTTCACTTAAACATGAAGATGAAATAATTGGCGAATTGTACTGTTTGGATGCTTTGCATATATGTTTCTTAGATTATAAAGAAGCAATATATACAAAGATTTCAACCGTCTACCTGTTCGATTCATTGTTCTACTTGTCGAAATTTACAAATAATTTCCTATAAAGGATTAACAATGGGGCTCGTAGTTCACTTAAACTTGAAGAACAAAAAATTGGCGAATTGTACTGTTTGGATGCTTTCCATATATGTTTCTTAGACTATTTAGATGTAATATATAGAAAGATTTCACCCGTCTACCTGTACTATTCATTGTTCTACTTGTAGAAAGTTACAAATAATTTCCATTTCATGATTATCAATGGGGCTCGTAGTTCACTTAAACTTGAAGAACAAAAAATTGGCGAATTGTACTGTTTGGATGCTTTGCATATTTGTTTCGCAGACTATATAGAAACAATATGTACAATGATTTCAACCGTCTACATGATCCATTCATTGTTCTACTTGTCGAAATTTACAAATAATTTCCTTTAAAGGATTAACAATGGGGCTCGTAGTTCACTTAAACATGAAGATGAAATAATTGGCGTATTGTACTGTTTGGATGCTTTGCATATATGTTTCTTAGGTTATATAGAAGCAATATATACAAAGATTTCAACCGTCTACCTGTTCCATTCATTGTTCTACTTGTCGAAAGTTACAAATAATTTCCGATAAAGGATTAACAATGGGTCTCATTGTTCACTTAAACTTGAAGAACAAAAAATTGGCGAATTGTACTGTTTGGATGCTTTGCATATATGTTTCTTAGACTATATGGAAGCAATATATACAAAGATTTCAACCGTCTACGTGTTCCATTCATTGTTCTACTTGTAGAAAGTTACAATTAATTTCCGTTAAAGGATTAACAATGGGGCTCGTAGTTCACTTAAACTTGAAGAACAAAAAATTGGCGAATTGTTCTGTTTGGATGCTTTGCATATATGTTTCGTATATTATATAGAAGCAATATATACAATGATTTCAACCGTCTACCTGATCCATTCATTGTTCTACTTGTCGAAATTTACAAATAATTTCCTTTAAAGGATTAACAATGGGGCTCGTAGTTCACTTAAACTTGAAGAACAAAAAATTGGCGAATTGTACTGTTTGGATGCTTTGCATATATGTTTCTTAGACTATTTAGAAGCAATATATAGAAAGATTTCACCCGTCTACCTGTACTATTCATTGTTCTACTTGTAGAAAGTTACAAATAATTTCCGTTTCATGATTATCAATGGGGCTCGTTCTTCACTTAAACTTGAAGAACAACAAATTGGCGAATGGTACTGTTTGGATGCTTTGCATATATGTTTCTTAGATTATACAGAAGCAATATATACAAAGATTTCAAACGTCTACCTGTTCCATTCATTGTTCTACTTGTCGAAAGTTACAAATAATTTCCGATAAAGTATTAACCATTGGGGCTCATTGTTCACTTAAACTTGAAGAACACAAAATTGGCGAATGGTACTGTTTGGATGCTTTGCGTACATGTTTCTTAGACTATATGGAAGCAATATATACAAAGATATCAACCGTCTACGTGTTCCAATCATTGTTCTACTTGTCGAAATTTACAAATAATCTCCTTTAAAGGATTAACAATGGGTCTCGTAGTTCACTTAAACTTGAAGAACAAAAAATTGGCGATTGTTACTGTTTAGATGCTTTGCATATATGTTTCTTAGACTATTTAGAAGCAATATATAGAAAGATTTCACCCGTCTACCTGTACTATTCATTGTTCTACTTGTAGAAATTTACAAATAATTTCCTTTAAAGGATTAACAATGGGGCTCGTAGTTCACTTAAACTTGAAGAACAAAAAATTGGCGAACGGTACTGTTTGGATGCTTTGCGTACATGTTTCTTAGACTATATGGAAGCAATATATACAAAGATTTCAACCGTCTACGGGTTCCAATCATTGTTCTACTTGTCGAAAGTTACAAATAATTTCCGTTAAGGGATTAACAATGGGGATCGTAGTTTACTTAAACTTGAAGAACAAAAAATTGGCGAATTGTACTGTTTGGATGCTTTGCATAGATGTTTCTTAGACCATTTAGAAGCAGCATATACAAAGATTTCAACCGTCTACCTGTTCCATTCATTGTTCTACTTGTCGAAATTTACAAATAATTTCCTTTAAAGGATTAACAATGGGGCTCGTAGTTCACTTAAACTTGAAGAACAAAAAATTGGCGAATGGTACTGTTTGGATGCTATGCATATATGTTTCTTATACTATATAGAAGCAATATATACAAAGATTTCAACCGTCTACCTGTTCCATTCACTGTTCTACTTGTCGAAAGTTACAAATAATTTCCGTTAAGGGATTAACAATGGGGATCGTTGTTTACTTAAACTTGAAGAACAAAAAATTGGCGAATTGTACTGTTTGGATGCTTTGCATATATGTTTCTTATACTATATAGAAGCAACATATACAAATATTTCAACCGTCTACCTGTTCCATTCATTGTTCTACTTGTCGAAAATTACAAATAATTACCGATAAAGGATTAACCATTGGGGCTCATTGTTCACCTAAACTTGAAGAACAAAAAATTGGCGAATGGTACTGTTTGGATGCTTTGCGTACATGTTTCTTAGACTATATGGAAGCAATATATACAAAGATTTCAACCGTCTACGTGTTCCAATCATTGTTCTACTTGTCGAAAGTTACAAATAATTTCCGTTAAGGGATTAACAATGGGGATCGTAGTTTACTTAAACTTGAAGAACAAAAAATTGGCGAATTGTACTGTTTGGATGCTTTGCATATATGTTTCTTATACTATATAGAAGCAATATATACAAATATTTCAACCGTCTACCTGTTCCATTCATTGTTCTACTTGTCGAAGTTTACAAATAATTTCCTTTAAAGCATTAACAATGGGGCTCGTAGCTCACTTAAACTTGAAGAACAATAAATTGGCGAATGGTACTGTTTGGATGCTTTGCATATATGTTTCTTAGACTATATGGAAGCAATATATACAAAGATTTCAACCGTCTACGTGTTCCAATCATTGTTCTACTTGTAGAAAGTTACAATTAATTTCCGTTAAAGGATTAACAATGGGGCTCGTAGTTCACTTAAACTTGAAGAACAAAAAATTGGCGAATTGGACTGTTTGGATGCTTTGCATATATGTTTCGTAGATTATATAGAAGCAATATATACAATGATTTCAACCGTCTACCTGATCCATTCATTTTTCTACTTGTCGAAATTTACAAATAATTTCCTTTAAAGGATTAACAATGGGGCTCGTAGTTCACTTAAACTTGAAGAACAAAAAATTGGCGAATTGTACTGTTTGGATGCTTTGCATATATGTTTCTTAGACTATATAGAAGCAATATATACAAAGATTTCAACCGTCTACCTGTTCCATTCATTGTTCTACTTGCCGAATGTTACAAATAATTTCCGATAAAGGATTAACCATTGGGGCTCATTGCTCACTTAAACTTGAAGAACAAAAAATTGGCGAATTGTACTGTTTGGATGCTTTGCATATATGTTTCTTATACTATATAGAAGCAATATATACAAAGATTTCAACCGTCTACCTGTTCCATTCATTGTTCTACATGTCGAAAGTTACAAATAATTTCCGATAAAGGATTAACAATAGGTCTCATTGTTCACTTAAACTTGAAGAATAAAAAATTGGCGAATGGTACTGTTTGGATGCTTTGCATATATGTTTCTTAGACTATATGGAAGCAATATATACAAAGATTTCAACCGTCTACGTGTTCCAATCATTGTTCTACTTGTAGAAAGTTACAATTAATTTCCGTTAAAGGATTAACAATGGGGCTCGTAGTTCACTTAAACTTGAAGAACAAAAAATTGGCGAATTGGACTGTTTGGATGCTTTGCATATATGTTTCGTAGATTATATAGAAGCAATATATACAATGGTTTCAACCGTCTACCTGATCCATTCATTGTTCTACTTGTCGAAAATTACAAATAATTTCCGATAAAGTATTAACCATTGGGGCTCATTGTTCACTTAAACTTGAAGACCAAAAAATTGGCGAATGGTACTGTTTGGATGCTTTGTGTACATGTTTCTTAGACTATATGGAAGCAATATATACAAATATTTCAACCGTCTACCTGTTCCATTCATTGTTCTACTTGTCGAAAATTACAAATAATTTCCGATAATGGATTAACCATTGGGGCTCATTGATCACTTAAACTTGAAGACCAAAAAATTGGCGAATGGTACTGTTTGGATGCTTTGCGTACATGTTTCTTAGACTATATGGAAGCAATATATACAAAGATTTCAACCGTCTACCTGTTCCATTCATTGTTCTACTTGCCGAAAGTTACAAATAATTTCCGATAAAGGATTAACAATGGGGCTCATTGTTCACTTAAACTTGAAGGACAAAAAATTGGCGAATGGTACTGTTTGGATGCTTTGCGTACATGTTTCTTAGACTATATGGAAGCAATATATACAAGGATTTCAACCGTCTACCTGTTCCATTCATTGTTATACTTGCCGAAAGTTACAAATAATTTCCGATAAAGGATTAACCATTGGGGCTCGTTGTTCACTTAAACTTGAAGAACAAAAAATTGGCGAATTGTACTGTTTGGATGCTTTGCGTACATGTTTCTTAGACTATATGGAAGCAATATATACAAAGATTTCAACCGTCTACGTGTTCCAATCATTGTTCTACTTGTCGAAAGTTACAAATAATTTCCGTTAAGGGATTAACAATGGGGATCGTAGTTTACTTAAACTTGAAGAACAAAAAATTGGCGAATTGTACTGTTTGGATGCTTTGCATAGATGTTTCTTAGACCATTTAGAAGCAGCATATACAAAGATTTCAACCGTCTACCTGTTCCATTCATTGTTCTACTTGTCGAAATTTACAAATAATTTCCTTTAAAGGATTAACAATGGGGCTCGTAGTTCACTTAAACTTGAAGAACAAAAAATTGGCGAATGGTACTGTTTGGATGCTATGCATATATGTTTCTTATACTATATAGAAGCAATATATACAAAGATTTCAACCGTCTACCTGTTCCATTCACTGTTCTACTTGTCGAAAGTTACAAATAATTTCCGTTAAGGGGTTAACAATGGGGATCGTTGTTTACTTAAACTTGAAGAACAAAAAATTGGCGAATTGTACTGTTTGGATGCTTTGCATATATGTTTCTTATACTATATAGAAGCAACATATACAAATATTTCAACCGTCTACCTGTTCCATTCATTGTTCTACTTGTCGAAAATTACAAATAATTACCGATAAAGGATTAACCATTGGGGCTCATTGTTCACCTAAACTTGAAGAACAAAAAATTGGCGAATGGTACTGTTTGGATGCTTTGCGTACATGTTTCTTAGACTATATGGAAGCAATATATACAAAGATTTCAACCGTCTACGTGTTCCAATCATTGTTCTACTTGTCGAAAGTTACAAATAATTTCCGTTAAGGGATTAACAATGGGGATCGTAGTTTACTTAAACTTGAAGAACAAAAAATTGGCGAATTGTACTGTTTGGATGCTTTGCATATATGTTTCTTATACTATATAGAAGCAATATATACAAATATTTCAACCGTCTACCTGTTCCATTCATTGTTCTACTTGTCGAAGTTTACAAATAATTTCCTTTAAAGCATTAACAATGGGGCTCGTAGCTCACTTAAACTTGAAGAACAATAAATTGGCGAATGGTACTGTTTGGATGCTTTGCATATATGTTTCTTAGACTATATGGAAGCAATATATACAAAGATTTCAACCGTCTACGTGTTCCAATCATTGTTCTACTTGTAGAAAGTTACAATTAATTTCCGTTAAAGGATTAACAATGGGGCTCGTAGTTCACTTAAACTTGAAGAACAAAAAATTGGCGAATTGGACTGTTTGGATGCTTTGCATATATGTTTCGTAGATTATATAGAAGCAATATATACAATGATTTCAACCGTCTACCTGATCCATTCATTTTACTACTTGTCGAAATTTACAAATAATTTCCTTTAAAGGATTAACAATGGGGCTCGTAGTTCACTTAAACTTGAAGAACAAAAAATTGGCGAATTGTACTGTTTGGATGCTTTGCATATATGTTTCTTAGACTATATAGAAGCAATATATACAAAGATTTCAACCGTCTACCTGTTCCATTCATTGTTCTACTTGCCGAATGTTACAAATAATTTCCGATAAAGGATTAACCATTGGGGCTCATTGCTCACTTAAACTTGAAGAACAAAAAATTGGCGAATGGTACTGTTTGGATGCTTTGCATATATGTTTCTTAGACTATATGGAAGCAATATATACAAAGATTTCAACCGTCTACGTGTTCCAATCATTGTTCTACTTGTAGAAAGTTACAATTAATTTCCGTTAAAGGATTAACAATGGGGCTCGTAGTTCACTTAAACTTGAAGAACAAAAAATTGGCGAATTGGACTGTTTGGATGCTTTGCATATATGTTTCGTAGATTATATAGAAGCAATATATACAATGATTTCAACCGTCTACCTGATCCATTCATTTTTCTACTTGTCGAAATTTACAAATAATTTCCTTTAAAGGATTAACAATGGGGCTCGTAGTTCACTTAAACTTGAAGAACAAAAAATTGGCGAATTGTACTGTTTGGATGCTTTGCATATATGTTTCTTAGACTATATAGAAGCAATATATACAAAGATTTCAACCGTCTACCTGTTCCATTCATTGTTCTACTTGCCGAATGTTACAAATAATTTCCGATAAAGGATTAACCATTGGGGCTCATTGCTCACTTAAACTTGAAGAACAAAAAATTGGCGAATTGTACTGTTTGGATGCTTTGCATATATGTTTCTTATACTATATAGAAGCAATATATACAAAGATTTCAACCGTCTACCTGTTCCATTCATTGTTCTACATGTCGAAAGTTACAAATAATTTCCGATAAAGGATTAACAATGGGTCTCATTGTTCACTTAAACTTGAAGAATAAAAAATTGGCGAATGGTACTGTTTGGATGCTTTGCATATATGTTTCTTAGACTATATGGAAGCAATATATACAAAGATTTCAACCGTCTACGTGTTCCAATCATTGTTCTACTTGTAGAAAGTTACAATTAATTTCCGTTAAAGGATTAACAATGGGGCTCGTAGTTCACTTAAACTTGAAGAACAAAAAATTGGCGAATTGGACTGTTTGGATGCTTTGCATATATGTTTCGTAGATTATATAGAAGGAATATATACAATGGTTTCAACCGTCTACCTGATCCATTCATTGTTCTACTTGTCGAAAATTACAAATAATTTCCGATAAAGTATTAACCATTGGGGCTCATTGTTCACTTAAACTTGAAGACCAAAAAATTGGCGAATGGTACTGTTTGGATGCTTTGTGTACATGTTTCTTAGACTATATGGAAGCAATATATACAAATATTTCAACCGTCTACCTGTTCCATTCATTGTTCTACTTGTCGAAAATTACAAATAATTTCCGATAATGGATTAACCATTGGGGCTCATTGATCACTTAAACTTGAAGACCAAAAAATTGGCGAATGGTACTGTTTGGATGCTTTGCGTACATGTTTCTTAGACTATATGGAAGCAATATATATAAAGATTTCAACCGTCTACCTGTTCCATTCATTGTTCTACTTGCCGAAAGTTACAAATAATTTCCGATAAAGGATTAACAATGGGGCTCATTGTTCACTTAAACTTGAAGGACAAAAAATTGGCGAATGGTACTGTTTGGATGCTTTGCGTACATGTTTCTTAGACTATATGGAAGCAATATATACAAGGATTTCAACCGTCTACCTGTTCCATTCATTGTTCTACTTGCCGAAAGTTACAAATAATTTCCGATAAAGGATTAACCATTGGGGCTCGTTGTTCACTTAAACTTGAAGAACAAAAAATTGGCGAATGGTACTGTTTGGATGCTTTGCATATATGTTTCTTAGACTATATGGAAGCAATATATACAAAGATTTCAACCGCCTACGTGTTCCAATCATTGTTCTACTTGTAGAAAGTTACAATTAATTTCCGTTAAAGGATTAACAATGGGGCTCGTAGTTCACTTAAACTTGAAGAACAAAAAATTGGCGAATTGGACTGTTTGGATGCTTTGCATATATGTTTCGTAGATTATATAGAAGCAATATATACAATGGTTTCAACCGTCTACCTGATCCATTCATTGTTCTACTTGTCGAAAATTACAAATAATTTCCGATAAAGTATTAACCATTGGGGCTCATTGTTCACTTAAACTTGAAGACCAAAAAATTGGCGAATGGTACTGTTTGGATGCTTTGTGTACATGTTTCTTAGACTATATGGAAGCAATATATACAAATATTTCAACCGTCTACCTGTTCCATTCATTGTTCTACTTGTCGAAAATTACAAATAATTTCCGATAATGGATTAACCATTGGGGCTCATTGATCACTTAAACTTGAAGACCAAAAAATTGGCGAATGGTACTGTTTGGATGCTTTGCGTAGATGTTTCTTAGACTATATGGAAGCAATATATACAAAGATTTCAACCGTCTACCTGTTCCATTCATTGTTCTACTTGCCGAAAGTTACAAATAATTTCCGATAAAGGATTAACAATGGGGCTCATTGTTCACTTAAACTTGAAGGACAAAAAATTGGCGAATGGTACTGTTTGGATGCTTTGCGTACATGTTTCTTAGACTATATGGAAGCAATATATACAAGGATTTCAACCGTCTACCTGTTCCATTCATTGTCCTACTTGCCGAAAGTTACAAATAATTTCCGATAAAGGATTAACCATTGGGGCTCGTTGTTCACTTAAACTTGAAGAACAAAAAATTGGCGAATTGTACTGTTTGGATGCTTTGCGTACATGTTTCTTAGACTATATGGAAGCAATATATACAAAGATTTCAACCGTCTACGTGTTCCAATCATTGTTCTACTTGTCGAAAGTTACAAATAATTTCCGTTAAGGGATTAACAATGGGGATCGTAGTTTACTTAAACTTGAAGAACAAAAAATTGGCGAATTGTACTGTTTGGATGCTTTGCATAGATGTTTCTTAGACTATTTAGAAGCAATATATAGAAAGATTTCACCCGTCTACCTGTACAATTCATTGTTCTACTTGTAGAAAGTTACAAATAATTGCCATTTCATGATTATCAATGGGGCTCGCTGTTCACTTAAACTTGAAGGACAAAAAATTGGCGAATGGTACTGTTTGGATGCTTTGCGTACATGTTTCTTAGACTATATGGAAGCAATATATACAAGGATTTCAACCGTCTACCTGTTCCATTCATTGTTCTACTTGTCGAAAGTTACAAATAATTACCGATTACGGATTAACCATTGGGGCTCATTGTTCACTTAATCTTGAAGGCCAACAAATTGGAGAACGGTACTGTTTGGATGCTTTGCGTACATGTTTCTTAGACTATATGGAAGCAATATATACAAAGATTTCAACCGTCTACGTGTTCCAATCATTGTTCTACTTGTTGAAATTTACAAATAATTTCCTTTAAAGGATTAACAATGGGGCTCGTTGTTCACTTAAACTTGAAGAACAATAAATTGGCGAATTGTACTGTTTGGATGCTTTGCATATGTGTTTCTTAGACTATATAGAAGCAATATATACAAAGATTTCAACCGTCTACCTGTTCCATTCATTGTTCTACTTGCCGAAAGTTACAAATAATTTCCGATAAAGGATTAACCATTGGGGCTCATTGTTCACTTAAACTTGAAGAACAAAAAATTGGCGAACGGTACTGTTTGGATGCTTTGCGTACATGTTTCTTAGACTATATGGAAGCAATATATACAAAGATTTCAACCGTCTACGGGTTCCAATCATTGTTCTACTTGTCGAAAGTTACAAATAATTTCCGTTAAGGGATTAACAATGGGGATCGTAGTTTACTTAAACTTGAAGAACAAAAAATTGGCGAATTGTACTGTTTGGATGCTTTGCATAGATGTTTCTTAGACCATTTAGAAGCAGCATATACAAAGATTTCAACCGTCTGCCTGTTCCATTCATTGTTCTACTTGTCGAAATTTACAAATAATTTCCTTTAAAGGATTAACAATGGGGCTCGTCGTTCACTTAAACTTGAAGAACAAAAAATTGGCGAATGGTACTGTTTGGATGCTATGCATATATGTTTCTTATACTATATAGAAGCAATATATACAAAGATTTCAACCGTCTACCTGTTCCATTCATTGTTCTACTTGTCGAATGTTACAAATAATTTCCGTTAAGGGATTAACAATGGGGATCGTAGTTTACTTAAACTTGAAGAACAAAAAATTGGCGAATTGTACTGTTTGGATGCTTCGCATATATGTTTCTTAGACTATATAGAAGCAATATATACAATGATTTCAACCGTCTACCTATTCCATTCATTGTTCTACTTGCCGAAATTTACAAATAATTTCCTTTAAATGATTAACAATGGGGCTCGTAGTTCACTTAAACTTGAAGAGCAAAAAATAGTCGAATTGTACTGTTTGGATGCTTTGCATATATGTTTCTTAGACTATATAGAAGCAATATATACAATGATTTCAACCGTCTACATGTTCCATTCATTGTTCTACTTGTCGAAAGTTACAAATAATTTCCGTTAAGGGATTAACAATGGGGATCGTTGTTCACTTAAACTTGAAGAACAAAAAATTGGCGAATGGTACTGTTTGGATGCTTTGCATATATGTTTCTTAGACTATATGGAAGCAATATATACAAAGATTTCAACCGCCTACGTGTTCCAATCATTGTTCTACTTGTAGAAAGTTACAATTAATTTCCGTTAAAGGATTAACAATGGGGCTCGTAGTTCACTTAAACTTGAAGAACAAAAAATTGGCGAATTGGACTGTTTGGATGCTTTGCATATATGTTTCGTAGATTATATAGAAGCAATATATACAATGGTTTCAACCGTCTACCTGATCCATTCATTGTTCTACTTGTCGAAAATTACAAATAATTTCCGATAAAGTATTAACCATTGGGGCTCATTGTTCACTTAAACTTGAAGACCAAAAAATTGGCGAATGGTACTGTTTGGATGCTTTGTGTACATGTTTCTTAGACTATATGGAAGCAATATATACAAATATTTCAACCGTCTACCTGTTCCATTCATTGTTCTACTTGTCGAAAATTACAAATAATTTCCGATAATGGATTAACCATTGGGGCTCATTGATCACTTAAACTTGAAGACCAAAAAATTGGCGAATGGTACTGTTTGGATGCTTTGCGTAGATGTTTCTTAGACTATATGGAAGCAATATATACAAAGATTTCAACCGTCTACCTGTTCCATTCATTGTTCTACTTGCCGAAAGTTACAAATAATTTCCGATAAAGGATTAACAATGGGGCTCATTGTTCACTTAAACTTGAAGGACAAAAAATTGGCGAATGGTACTGTTTGGATGCTTTGCGTACATGTTTCTTAGACTATATGGAAGCAATATATACAAGGATTTCAACCGTCTACCTGTTCCATTCATTGTCCTACTTGCCGAAAGTTACAAATAATTTCCGATAAAGGATTAACCATTGGGGCTCGTTGTTCACTTAAACTTGAAGAACAAAAAATTGGCGAATTGTACTGTTTGGATGCTTTGCGTACATGTTTCTTAGACTATATGGAAGCAATATATACAAAGATTTCAACCGTCTACGTGTTCCAATCATTGTTCTACTTGTCGAAAGTTACAAATAATTTCCGTTAAGGGATTAACAATGGGGATCGTAGTTTACTTAAACTTGAAGAACAAAAAATTGGCGAATTGTACTGTTTGGATGCTTTGCATAGATGTTTCTTAGACTATTTAGAAGCAATATATAGAAAGATTTCACCCGTCTACCTGTACAATTCATTGTTCTACTTGTAGAAAGTTACAAATAATTGCCATTTCATGATTATCAATGGGGCTCGCTGTTCACTTAAACTTGAAGGACAAAAAATTGGCGAATGGTACTGTTTGGATGCTTTGCGTACATGTTTCTTAGACTATATGGAAGCAATATATACAAGGATTTCAACCGTCTACCTGTTCCATTCATTGTTCTACTTGTCGAAAGTTACAAATAATTACCGATTACGGATTAACCATTGGGGCTCATTGTTCACTTAATCTTGAAGGCCAACAAATTGGAGAACGGTACTGTTTGGATGCTTTGCGTACATGTTTCTTAGACTATATGGAAGCAATATATACAAAGATTTCAACCGTCTACGTGTTCCAATCATTGTTCTACTTGTTGAAATTTACAAATAATTTCCTTTAAAGGATTAACAATGGGGCTCGTTGTTCACTTAAACTTGAAGAACAATAAATTGGCGAATTGTACTGTTTGGATGCTTTGCATATGTGTTTCTTAGACTATATAGAAGCAATATATACAAAGATTTCAACCGTCTACCTGTTCCATTCATTGTTCTACTTGCCGAAAGTTACAAATAATTTCCGATAAAGGATTAACCATTGGGGCTCATTGTTCACTTAAACTTGAAGAACAAAAAATTGGCGAACGGTACTGTTTGGATGCTTTGCGTACATGTTTCTTAGACTATATGGAAGCAATATATACAAAGATTTCAACCGTCTACGGGTTCCAATCATTGTTCTACTTGTCGAAAGTTACAAATAATTTCCGTTAAGGGATTAACAATGGGGATCGTAGTTTACTTAAACTTGAAGAACAAAAAATTGGCGAATTGTACTGTTTGGATGCTTTGCATAGATGTTTCTTAGACCATTTAGAAGCAGCATATACAAAGATTTCAACCGTCTGCCTGTTCCATTCATTGTTCTACTTGTCGAAATTTACAAATAATTTCCTTTAAAGGATTAACAATGGGGCTCGTCGTTCACTTAAACTTGAAGAACAAAAAATTGGCGAATGGTACTGTTTGGATGCTATGCATATATGTTTCTTATACTATATAGAAGCAATATATACAAAGATTTCAACCGTCTACCTGTTCCATTCATTGTTCTACTTGTCGAATGTTACAAATAATTTCCGTTAAGGGATTAACAATGGGGATCGTAGTTTACTTAAACTTGAAGAACAAAAAATTGGCGAATTGTACTGTTTGGATGCTTCGCATATATGTTTCTTAGACTATATAGAAGCAATATATACAATGATTTCAACCGTCTACCTATTCCATTCATTGTTCTACTTGCCGAAATTTACAAATAATTTCCTTTAAATGATTAACAATGGGGCTCGTAGTTCACTTAAACTTGAAGAGCAAAAAATAGTCGAATTGTACTGTTTGGATGCTTTGCATATATGTTTCTTAGACTATATAGAAGCAATATATACAATGATTTCAACCGTCTACATGTTCCATTCATTGTTCTACTTGTCGAAAGTTACAAATAATTTCCGTTAAGGGATTAACAATGGGGATCGTAGTTTACTTAAACTTGAAGAACAAAAAATTGGCGAACTGTACTGTTTGGATGCTTTGCATATATGTTTCTTAGATTATATGGAAGCAATATATACAAAGATTTCAACCGTCTACGTGTTCCAATCATTGTTCTACTTGTCGAAATTTACACATAATTTCCTTTAAAGGATTAACAATGGGGCTCGTTGTTCACTTAAACTTGAAGAACAATAAATCGGCGAATTGTACTGTTTGGATGCTTTGCATATATGTTTCTTAGACTATATAGAAGCAAAATATACAATGATTTCAACCGTCTACCTGTTCCATTCATTGTTCTACTTGTCGAATGTTACAAATAATTTCCGTTAAGGGATTAACAATGGGGATCGTAGTTTACTTAAACTTGAAGAACAAAAAATTGGCGAATTGTACTGTTTGGATGCTTCGCATATATGTTTCTTAGACTATATAGAAGCAATATATACAATGATTTCAACCGTCTACCTATTCCATTCATTGTTCTACTTGCCGAAATTTACAAATAATTTCCTTTAAAGGATTAACAATGGGGCTCGTAGTTCACTTAAACTTGAAGAGCAAAAAATAGTCGAATTGTACTGTTTGGATGCTTTGCATATATGTTTCTTAGACTATATAGAAGCAATATATACAATGATTTCAACCGTCTACCTGTTCCATTCATTGTTCTACTTGTCGAAAGTTACAAATAATTTCCGTTAAGGGATTAACAATGGGGATCGTAGTTTACTTAAACTTGAAGAACAAAAAATTGGCGAATTGTACTGTTTGGATGCTTTGCATATATGTTTCTTAGACTATATAGAAGCAATATATACAAAGATTTCAACCGTCTACGTGTTCCAATCATTGTTCTACTTGTAGAAAGTTACAATTAATTTCCGTTAAAGGATTAACAATGGGGCTCGTAGTTCACTTAAACTTGAAGAACAAAAAATTGGCGAATTGTACTGTTTGGATGCTTTGCATATATGTTTCTTAGACTATATAAAAGCATAATATACAATGATTTCAACCGTCTACCTGTTCCATTCATTGTTCTACTTGTCGAATGTTACAAATAATTTCCGTTAAGGGATTAACAATGGGGATCGTAGTTTACTTAAACTTGAAGAACAAAAAATTGGCGAATTGTACTGTTTGGATGCTTTGCATATATGTTTCTTAGACTATATAGAAGCAATATATACAATGATTTCAACCGTCTACCTATTCCATTCATTGTTCTACTTGCCGAAATTTACAAATAATTTCCTTTAAAGGATTAACAATGGGGCTCGTAGTTCACTTAAACTTGAAGAGCAAAAAATAGTCGAATTGTACTGTTTGTATGCTTTGCATATATGTTTCTTAGACTATATAGAAGCAATATATACAATGATTTCAACCGTCTACCTATTCCATTCATTGTTCTACTTGCCGAAATTTACAAATAATTTCCTTTAAAGGATTAACAATGGGGCTCGTAGTTCACTTAAACTTGAAGAGCAAAAAATAGTCGAATTGTACTGTTTGGATGCTTTGCATATATGTTTCTTAGACTATATAGAAGCAATATATACAATGATTTCAACCGTCTACCTGTTCCATTCATTGTTCTACTTGTCGAAAGTTACAAATAATTTCCGTTAAGGGATTAACAATGGGGATCGTAGTTTACTTAAACTTGAAGAACAAAAAATTGGCGAACTGTACTGTTTGGATGCTTTGCATATATGTTTCTTAGATTATATGGAAGCAATATATACAAAGATTTCAACCGTCTACCTGTTCCATTCATTGTTCTACTTGTCGAAAATTACAAATAATTACCGATAAAGGATTAATCATTGGGGCTCATTGTTCACTTAAACTTGAAGAACAAAAAATTGGCGAATTGCACTGTTTGGATGCTTTGCATATATGTTTCTTAGACTATATAGAAGCAATATATACAAAGATTTCAACCGTCTACCTGTTCCATTCATCGTTCTACTTGTCGAAAATTACAAATAATTACCGATAAAGGATTAACCATTGGGGCTCATTGTTCACTTAAACTTGAAGAACAAAAAATTGGCGAATTTTACTGTTTGGATGCTTTGCATATATGTTTCTTAGACTATATAGAAGCAATATATACAAAGATTTCAACCGTGTACCTGTTCCATTCATTGTTCTACTTGTCGAAAGTTACAAATAATTTCCTTTAAAGGATTAACAATGGGGCTCATTGTTCACTTAAACTTGAAGAACAAAAAATTTGCGAATTGTACTGGTTGGATGCTTTGCATATATGTTTCTTAGACTATATAGAAGCAATATATACAAAGATTTCAACCGTCTACCTATTCCATTCATTGTTCTACTTGTCGAAAGTTACAAATAATTTCCGTTAAGGGATTAACAATGGGGATCGTAGTTTACTTAAACTTGAAGAATAAGAAATTGGCGAATTGTACTGTTTGGATGATTTGCATATATGTTTCTTAGACTATATAGAAGCAATATATACAATGATTTCAACCGTCTAACTATTCCATTCATTGTTCTACTTGCCGAAATTTACAAATAATTTCCTTTAAAGGATTAACAATGGGGCTCTTTGTTCACTTAAACTTGAAGTACAAAAAATGGGCGAATTGTACTGTTTGGATGCTTTGCATATATGTTTCGTAGACTATATAGAAGTAATATATACAAATATTTCAAACGTCTAACTGTTCCATTCATTGTTCTACTTGTCGAAAATTACAAATAATTTCCGATAAAGGATTAACCATTGGGGCTCCTTGTTCACTTAAACTTGAAGAACAAAAATTGGCGAATGGTACTGTTTGGATGCTTTGCATATATGTTTCTTAGACTATATAGAAGCAATATATACAAAGATTTCAACCGTCTACCTTTTCCATTCATTGTTCTACTTGTCAAAAGTTACAAATAATTTCCGATAACGGATTAACCATTGGGGCTCATTGTTCACTTAAACTTGAAGAACAAAAAATTGGCGAATTGTACTGTTTGGATGCTTTGCATATATGTTTCGTAGACTATATAGAAGGAATATATACAAATATTTCAACCGTCTAACTGCTCCATTCATTGTTCTACTTGTCGAAAATTACAAATAATTTCCGATAAAGGATTAACCATTGAGGCACATTGTTCACTTAAACTTGAAGAACAAAAAATTGGCGAATGGTACTGTTTGGATGCTTTGCATATATGTTTCTTAGACTATATAGAAGCAATATATACAAAGATTTCAACCGTATACCTTTTCCATTCATTGTTCTACTTGTCGAAAGTTACAAATAATTTCCGATAACGGATTAACCATTTGGGCTCATTGTTCACTTAAACTTGAAGAACAAAAAATTGGCGAATGTTACTGTTTGGATGCTTTGCATATATGTTTCTTAGACTATATGGAAGCAATATATACAAAGATTTCAACCGTCTACGTGTTCCAATCATTGTTCTACTTGTCGAAATTTACAGATAATTTCCTTTAAAGGATTAACAATGGGGCTCGTTGTTCACTTAAACTTGAAGAACAAAAAAGTGGCGAAAGGTACTGTTTGGATGCTTTGCATATATGTTTCTTAGACTATATGGAAGCAATATATACAAAGATTTCAACCGTCTACGTGTTCCAATCATTGTTCTACTTGTCGCAAGTTACAAATAATTTCCGTTAAAGTATTAACAATGGGGCTCGTAGTTCACTTAAACTTGAAGATCAAAAAATTGGCGAATGGTACTGTTTGGATGCTTTGCATATATGTTTCATAGACTATATAGAAGCAATATATACAATGATTTCAACCGTCTAACTATTCCATTCATTGTTCTACTTGCCGAAATTTACAAATAATTTCCGTTAAAGGATTAACAATGGGGCTCGTCGTTCACTTAAACTTGAAGAACAAAAAATTGGCGAATGGTACTGTTTGGATGCTTTGCGTACCTGTTTCTTAGACTATATGGAAGCAATATATACAAAGATTTCAACCGTCTACCTATTCCATTCATTGTTCCACTTGTCGAGAGTTACAATTAATTTCCGTTAAAGGATTAACAATGGGGCTCGTCGTTCACTTAAACTTGAAGAACAAAAAATTGGCGAATGTTACTGTTTGGATGCTTTGCATATATGTTTCTTAGACTATATAGAAGCAATATATACAATGATTTCAACCGTCTACCTGTTCCATTCATTGTTCTACTTGTCGAAAGTTACAAATAATTTCCGTTAAGGGATTAACAATGGGGATCGTAGTTTACTTAAACTTGAAGAACAAAAAATTGGCGAATTGTACTGTTTGGATGCTTTGCATATATGTTTCTTAGACTATTTAGAAGCAATATATACAATGATTTCAACCGTCTACCTATTCCATTCATTGTTCTACATGCCGAAATTTACAAATAATTTCCTTTAAAGGATTAACAATGGGGCTCGTAGTTCACTTAAACATGAAGAACAAAAAATTGGCGAATGGTACTGTTTGGATGCTTTGCATATATGTTTCTTAGACTATATAGAAGCAATATATACAAAGATTTCAACCGTCTACCTGTTCCATTCATTGTTCTACTTGTCGAAAGTTACAAATAATTTCCTTTAAAGGATTAACAATGGGGCGCGTTGTTCACTTAAACTTGAAGAACAATAAATTGGCGATTTGTGCTGTTTGGATGCTTTGCATATATGTTTCTTAGACTATATAGAAGCAATATATACAAAGATTTCAACCGTCTACCTGTTCCATTCATTGTTCTACTTGTCGAAAGTTACAAATAATTTCCGATAACGGAATAACCATTGGGGCTCATTGTTCACTTAAACTTGAAGAACAAAAGATTGGCGAATGGTACTGTTTGGATGCTTTGCATATATGTTTCTTAGACTATATAGAAGCAATATATACAAAGATTTCAACCGTCTACCTGTTCCATTCATTGTTCTACTTGTCGAAAGTTACAATTAATTTCCGTTAAAGAATTAACAATGGGGCTCGTCGTTCACTTAAACTTGAAGAACAAAAAATTGGCGAATGGTACTGTTTGGATGCTTTGCATATATGTTTCTTAGACTATATAGAAGCAATATATACATTGATTTCAACCGGCTACCAGTTCCATTCATTGTTCTACTTCTCGCAAGTTACAAATAATTTCCGTTAAAGTATTAACAATGGGGCTCGTAGTTCACTTAAACTTGAAGAACAAAAAATTAGCGAATGGTACTGTTTGGATGCTTTGCATATATGTTTCTTAGACTATTTAGAAGCAATATATACAATGATTTCAACCGTCTACCTATTCCATTCATTGTTCAACATGCCGAAATTTACAAATAATTTCCTTTAAAGGATTAACAATGGGGCTCGTAGTTCACTTAAACATGAAGAACAAAAAATTGGCGAATGGTACTGTTTGGATGCTTTGCATATATGTTTCTTAGACTATATAGAAGCAATATATACAAAGATTTCAACCGTCTACCTGTTCCATTCATTGTTCTACTTGTCGGAAGTTACAAATAATTTCCTTTAAAGGATTAACAATGGGGCGCGTTGTTCACTTAAACTTGAAGAACAATAAATTGGCGATTTGTGCTGTTTGGATGCTTTGCATATATGTTTCTTAGACTATATAGAAGCAATATATACAAAGATTTCAACCGTCTACCTGTTCCATTCATTGTTCTACTTGTCGAAAGTTACAAATAATTTCCGATAACGGATTAACCATTGGGGCTCATTGTTCACTTAAACTTGAAGAACAAAAGATTGGCGAATGGTACTGTTTGGATGCTTTGCATATATGTTTCTTAGACTATATAGAAGCAATATATACAAAGATTTCAACCGTCTACCTGTTCCATTCATTGTTCTACATGCCGAAATTTACAAATAATTTCCTTTAAAGGATTAACAATGGGGCTCGTAGTTCACTTAAACATGAAGAACAAAAAATTGGCGAATGGTACTGTTTGGATGCTTTGCATATATGTTTCTTAGACTATATAGAAGCAATATATACAAAGATTTCAACCGTCTACCTGTTCCATTCATTGTTCTACTTGTCGAAAGTTACAAATAATTTCCGATAACGGATTAACCATTGGGGCTCATTGTTCACTTAAACTTGAAGAACAAAAGATTGGCGAATGGTACTGTTTGGATGCTTTGCATATATGTTTCTTATACTATATAGAAGTAATAGATACAAAGATTTCAACCGTCTACCTGTTCCATTCAATGTTCTACTTGTCGAAAGTTACAAATAATTTCCGATAAAGGATTAACCATTTGGGCTCATTGTTCACTTAAACTTGAAGAACAAAAAATTGGCGAATTGTACTGTTTGGATGCTTTGCACATATGTTTCTTAGACTACATAGAAGCAATATATACAAAGATTTCAACCGTCTACGTGTTCCAATCATTGTTCTACTTGTCGAAATTTACAGATAATTTCCTTTAAAGGATTAACAATGGGGCTCGTTGTTCACTTAAACTTGAAGAACAAAAAAGTGGCGAATGGTACTGCTTGGATGCTTTGCATATATGTTTCTTAGACTATAAGGAAGCATTATATACATTGATTTCAACCGTCTACCTGTTCCATTCATTGTTCTACTTGTCGAAAATTACAAATAATTTCCGATAAAGGATTAACCATTGGGGCTCATTGTTCACTTAAACTTGAAGAACAAAAAATTGGCGAATGGTACTGTTTGGATGCTTTGCATATATGTTTCTTAGACTATATGGAAGCAATATATACAAAGATTTCAACCGTCTGTGTGTTCCAATCATTGTTCTACTTGTAGAAAGTTACAATTAATTTCCGTTAAAGGATTAACAATGGGGCTTGTAGTTCACTTAAACTTGAAGAACAAAAAATTGGCGAATTGTACTGTTTGGATGCTTTGCATATATGTTTCGTAGGTTATATAGAAGCAATATATACAATGATTTCAACCGTCTACCTGATCCATTCATTGTTCTAGTTGTCGAAATTTACAAATAATTTCCTTTAAAGGATTAACAATGGGGCTCGTTGTTCACATAAACTTGAAGAACAAAAAATTGGCGAATGGTACTGTTTGGATGCTTTGCATATATGTTTCTTAGATTATATAGAAGCAATATATACAAAGATTTCAACCGTCTACCTGTTCCATTCATTGTTCTACTTGTCGAAAATTACAAATAATTTCCGTTTCATGATTATCAATGGGGCTCGTTCTTCACTTAAACTTGAAGAACAACAAATTGGCGAATGGTACTGTTTGGATGCTTTGCATATATGTTTCTTAGATTATACAGAAGCAATATATACAAAGATTTCAACCGTCTACGTGTTCCAATCATTGTTCTACTTGTCGAAAGTTACAAATAATTTCCGTTAAGGGATTAACAATGGGGATCGTAGTTTACTTAAACTTGAAGAACAAAAAATTGGCGAATTGTACTGTTTGGATGCTTTGCATAGATGTTTCTTAGACTATTTAGAAGCAATATATAGAAAGATTTCACCCGTCTACCTGTACTATTCATTGTTCTACTTGTAGAAAGTTACAAATAATTGCCATTTCATGATTATCAATGGGGCTCGCTGTTCACTTAAACTTGAAGGACAAAAAATTGGCGAATGGTACTGTTTGGATGCTTTGCGTACATGTTTCTTAGACTATATGGAAGGAATATATACAAGGATTTCAACCGTCTACCTGTTCCATTCATTGTTCTACTTGTCGAAAGTTACAAATAATTACCGATTACGGATTAACCATTGGGGCTCATTGTTCACTTAATCTTGAAGGCCAACAAATTGGAGAACGGTACTGTTTGGATGCTTTGCGTACATGTTTCTTAGACTATATGGAAGCAATATATACAAAGATTTCAACCGTCTACGTGTTCCAATCATTGTTCTACTTGTTGAAATTTACAAATAATTTCCTTTAAAGGATTAACAATGGGGCTCGTTGTTCACTTAAACTTGAAGAACAATAAATTGGCGAATTGTACTGTTTGGATGCTTTGCATATGTGTTTCTTAGACTATATGGAAGCAATATATACAAAGATTTCAACCGTCTACGGGTTCCAATCATTGTTCTACTTGTCGAAAGTTACAAATAATTTCCGTTAAGGGATTAACAATGGGGATCGTAGTTTACATAAACTTGAAGAACAAAAAATTGGCGAATTGTACTGTTTGGATGCTTTGCATAGATGTTTCTTAGACCATTTAGAAGCAGCATATACAAAGATTTCAACCGTCTACCTGTTCCATTCATTGTTCTACTTGTCGAAATTTACAAATAATTTCCTTTAAAGGATTAACAATGGGGCTCGTAGTTCACTTAAACTTGAAGAACAAAAAATTGGCGAATGGTACTGTTTGGATGCTATGCATATATGTTTCTTATACTATATAGAAGCAATATATACAAAGATTTCAACCGTCTACCTGTTCCATTCACTGTTCTACTTGTCGAAAGTTACAAATAATTTCCGTTAAGGGATTAACAATGGGGATCGTTGTTTACTTAAACTTGAAGAACAAAAAATTGGCGAATTGTACTGTTTGGATGCTTTGCGTACATGTTTCTTAGACTATATGGAAGCAATATATACAAAGATTTCAACCGTCTACGTGTTCCATTCATTGTTCTACTTGCCGAAAGTTACAAATAATTTCCGATAAAGGATTAACAATGGGGCTCATTGTTCACTTAAACTTGAAGGACAAAAAATTGGCGAATGGTACTGTTTGGATGCTTTGCGTACATGTTTCTTAGACTATATGGAAGCAATATATACAAGGATTTCAACCGTCTACCTGATCCATTCATTGTTCTACTTGCCGAAAGTTACAAATAATTTCCGATAAAGGATTAACCATTGGGGCTCATTGTTCACTTAAACTTGAAGAACAAAAAATTGGCGAATTGTACTGTTTGGATGCTTTGCGTACATGTTTCTTAGACTATATGGAAGCAATATATACAAAGATTTCAACCGTCTACGTGTTCCAATCATTGTTCTACTTGTCGAAAGTTACAAATAATTTCCGTTAAGGGATTAACAATGGGGATCGTAGTTTACTTAAACTTGAAGAACAAAAAATTGGCGAATTGTACTGTTTGGATGCTTTGCATAGATGTTTCTTAGACTATTTAGAAGCAATATATAGAAAGATTTCACCCGTCTACCTGTACTATTCATTGTTCTACTTGTAGAAAGTTACAAATAATTGCCATTTCATGATTATCAATGGGGCTCGCTGTTCACTTAAACTTGAAGGACAAAAAATTGGCGAATGGTACTGTTTGGATGCTTTGCGTACATGTTTCTTAGACTATATGGAAGGAATATATACAAGGATTTCAACCGTCTACCTGTTCCATTCATTGTTCTACTTGTCGAAAGTTACAAATAATTACCGATTACGGATTAACCATTGGGGCTCATTGTTCACTTAATCTTGAAGGCCAACAAATTGGAGAACGGTACTGTTTGGATGCTTTGCGTACATGTTTCTTAGACTATATGGAAGCAATATATACAAAGATTTCAACCGTCTACGTGTTCCAATCATTGTTCTACTTGTTGAAATTTACAAATAATTTCCTTTAAAGGATTAACAATGGGGCTCGTTGTTCACTTAAACCTGAAGAACAATAAATTGGCGAATTGTACTGTTTGGATGCTTTGCATATGTGTTTCTTAGACTATATGGAAGCAATATATACAAAGATTTCAACCGTCTACGGGTTCCAATCATTGTTCTACTTGTCGAAAGTTACAAATAATTTCCGTTAAGGGATTAACAATGGGGATCGTAGTTTACATAAACTTGAAGAACAAAAAATTGGCGAATTGTACTGTTTGGATGCTTTGCATAGATGTTTCTTAGACCATTTAGAAGCAGCATATACAAAGATTTCAACCGTCTACCTGTTCCATTCATTGTTCTACTTGTCGAAATTTACAAATAATTTCCTTTAAAGGATTAACAATGGGGCTCGTAGTTCACTTAAACTTGAAGAACAAAAAATTGGCGAATGGTACTGTTTGGATGCTATGCATATATGTTTCTTATACTATATAGAAGCAATATATACAAAGATTTCAACCGTCTACCTGTTCCATTCACTGTTCTACTTGTCGAAAGTTACAAATAATTTCCGTTAAGGGATTAACAATGGGGATCGTTGTTTACTTAAACTTGAAGAACAAAAAATTGGCGAATTGTACTGTTTGGATGCTTTGCGTACATGTTTCTTAGACTATATGGAAGCAATATATACAAAGATTTCAACCGTCTACGTGTTCCAATCATTGTTCTACTTGTCGAAAGTTACAAATAATTTCCTTTAAAGCATTAACAATGGGGCTCGTAGCTCACTTAAACTTGAAGAACAATAAATTGGCGAATGGTACTGTTTGGATGCTATGCATATATGTTTCTTAGACTATATGGAAGCAATATATACAAGGATTTCAACCGTCTACCTGTTCCATTCATTGTTCTACTTGCCGAAAGTTACAAATAATTTCCGATAAAGGATTAACCATTGGGGCTCATTGTTCACTTAAACTTGAAGAACAAAAAATTGGCGAATTGTACTGTTTGGATGCTTTGCGTACATATTTCTTAGACTATATGGAAGCAATATATACAAAGATTTCAACCGTCTACGTGTTCCAATCATTGTTCTACTTGTCGAAAGTTACAAATAATTTCCGTTAAGGGATTAACAATGGGGATCGTAGTTTACTTAAACTTGAAGAACAAAAAATTGGCGAATTGTACTGTTTGGATGCTTTGCATAGATGTTTCTTAGACTATTTAGAAGCAATATATAGAAAGATTTCACCCGTCTACCTGTACTATTCATTGTTCTACTTGTAGAAATTTACAAATAATTGCCATTTCATGATTATCAATGGGGCTCGCTGTTCACTTAAACTTGAAAGACAAAAAATTGGCGAATGGTACTGTTTGGATGCTTTGCGTACATGTTTCTTAGACTATATGGAAGCAATATATACAAAGATTTCAACCGTCTACGTGTTCCAATCATTGTTCTACTTGTTGAAATTTACAAATAATTTCCTTTAAAGGATTAACAATGGGGCTCGTTGTTCACTTAAACTTGAAGAACAATAAATTGGCGAATTGTACTGTTTGGATGCTTTGCATATGTGTTTCTTAGACTATATAGAAGCAATATATACAAAGATTTCAACCGTCTACCTGTTCCATTCATTGTTCTACTTGCCGAAAGTTACAAATAATTTCCGATAAAGGATTAACCATTGGGGCTCATTGTTCACTTAAACTTGAAGAACAAAAAATTGGCGAACGGTACTGTTTGGATGCTTTGCGTACATGTTTCTTAGACTATATGGAAGCAATATATACAAAGATTTCAACCGTCTACGGGTTCCAATCATTGTTCTACTTGTCGAAAGTTACAAATAATTTCCGTTAAGGGATTAACAATGGGGATCGTAGTTTACATAAACTTGAAGAACAAAAAATTGGCGAATTGTACTGTTTGGATGCTTTGCATAGATGTTTCTTAGACCATTTAGAAGCAGCATATACAAAGATTTCAACCGTCTACCTGTTCCATTCATTGTTCTACTTGTCGAAAGTTACAAATAATTTCCGTTAAGGGATTAACAATGGGGATCGTTGTTTACTTAAACTTGAAGAACAAAAAATTGGCGAATTGTACTGTTTGGATGCTTTGCATATATGTTTCTTATACTATATAGAAGCAACATATACAAATATTTCAACCGTCTACCTGTTCCATTCATTGTTCTACTTGTCGAAAATTACAAATAATTACCGATAAAGGATTAACCATTGGGGCTCATTGTTCACCTAAACTTGAAGAACAAAAAATTGGCGAATGGTACTGTTTGGATGCTTTGCGTACATGTTTCTTAGACTATATGGAAGCAATATATACAAAGATTTCAACCGTCTACGTGTTCCAATCATTGTTCTACTTGTCGAAAGTTACAAATAATTTCCGTTAAGGGATTAACAATGGGGATCGTAGTTTACTTAAACTTGAAGAACAAAAAATTGGCGAATTGTACTGTTTGGATGCTTTGCATATATGTTTCTTATACTATATAGAAGCAATATATACAAATATTTCAACCGTCTACCTGTTCCATTCATTGTTCTACTTGTCGAAGTTTACAAATAATTTCCTTTAAAGCATTAACAATGGGGCTCGTAGCTCACTTAAACTTGAAGAACAATAAATTGGCGAATGGTACTGTTTGGATGCTATGCATATATGTTTCTTAGACTATATGGAAGCAATATATACAAGGATTTCAACCGTCTACCTGTTCCATTCATTGTTCTACTTGCCGAAAGTTACAAATAATTTCCGATAAAGGATTAACCATTGGGGCTCATTGTTCACTTAAACTTGAAGAACAAAAAATTGGCGAATTGTACTGTTTGGATGCTTTGCGTACATGTTTCTTAGACTATATGGAAGCAATATATACAAAGATTTCAACCGTCTACGTGTTCCAATCATTGTTCTACTTGTCGAAAGTTACAAATAATTTCCGTTAAGGGATTAACAATGGGGATCGTAGTTTACTTAAACTTGAAGAACAAAAAATTGGCGAATTGTACTGTTTGGATGCTTTGCATAGATGTTTCTTAGACTATTTAGAAGCAATATATAGAAAGATTTCACCCGTCTACCTGTACTATTCATTGTTCTACTTGTAGAAATTTACAAATAATTGCCATTTCATGATTATCAATGGGGCTCGCTGTTCACTTAAACTTGAAGGACAAAAAATTGGCGAATGGTACTGTTTGGATGCTTTGCGTACATGTTTCTTAGACTATATGGAAGCAATATATACAAGGATTTCAACCGTCTACCTGTTCCATTCATTGTTCTACTTGTCGAAAGTTACAAATAATTACCGTTTACGGATTAACAATGGGGCTCGTAGCTCACTTAAACTTGAAGAACAATAAATTGGCGAATGGTACTGTTTGGATGCTTTGCATATATGTTTCTTAGACTATATGGAAGCAATATATACAAAGATTTCAACCGTCTACGTGTTCCAATCATTGTTCTACTTGTAGAAAGTTACAATTAATTTCCGTTAAAGGATTAACAATGGGGCTCGTAGTTCACTTAAACTTGAAGAACAAAAAATTGGCGAATTGGACTGTTTGGATGCTTTGCATATATGTTTCGTAGATTATATAGAAGCAATATATACAATGATTTCAACCGTCTACCTGATCCATTCATTTTTCTACTTGTCGAAATTTACAAATAATTTCCTTTAAAGGATTAACAATGGGGCTCGTAGTTCACTTAAACTTGAAGAACAAAAAATTGGCGAATTGTACTGTTTGGATGCTTTGCATATATGTTTCTTAGACTATATAGAAGCAATATATACAAAGATTTCAACCGTCTACCTGTTCCATTCATTGTTCTACTTGCCGAATGTTACAAATAATTTCCGATAAAGGATTAACCATTGGGGCTCATTGCTCACTTAAACTTGAAGAACAAAAAATTGGCGAATTGTACTGTTTGGATGCTTTGCATATATGTTTCTTATACTATATAGAAGCAATATATACAAAGATTTCAACCGTCTACCTGTTCCATTCATTGTTCTACATGTCGAAAGTTACAAATAATTTCCGATAAAGGATTAACAATGGGTCTCATTGTTCACTTAAACTTGAAGAATAAAAAATTGGCGAATGGTACTGTTTGGATGCTTTGCATATATGTTTCTTAGACTATATGGAAGCAATATATACAAAGATTTCAACCGTCTACGTGTTCCAATCATTGTTCTACTTGTAGAAAGTTACAATTAATTTCCGTTAAAGGATTAACAATGGGGCTCGTAGTTCACTTAAACTTGAAGAACAAAAAATTGGCGAATTGGACTGTTTGGATGCTTTGCATATATGTTTCGTAGATTATATAGAAGCAATATATACAATGGTTTCAACCGTCTACCTGATCCATTCATTGTTCTACCTGTCGAAAATTACAAATAATTTCCGATAAAGTATTAACCATTGGGGCTCATTGTTCACTTAAACTTGAAGACCAAAAAATTGGCGAATGGTACTGTTTGGATGCTTTGTGTACATGTTTCTTAGACTATATGGAAGCAATATATACAAATATTTCAACCGTCTACCTGTTCCATTCATTGTTCTACTTGTCGAAAATTACAAATAATTTCCGATAATGGATTAACCATTGGGGCTCATTGATCACTTAAACTTGAAGACCAAAAAATTGGCGAATGGTACTGTTTGGATGCTTTGCGTACATGTTTCTTAGACTATATGGAAGCAATATATACAAAGATTTCAACCGTCTACCTGTTCCATTCATTGTTCTACTTGCCGAAAGTTACAAATAATTTCCGATAAAGGATTAACAATGGGGCTCATTGTTCACTTAAACTTGAAGGACAAAAAATTGGCGAATGGTACTGTTTGGATGCTTTGCGTACATGTTTCTTAGACTATATGGAAGCAATATATACAAGGATTTCAACCGTCTACCTGTTCCATTCATTGTTCTACTTGCCGAAAGTTACAAATAATTTCCGATAAAGGATTAACCATTGGGGCTCGTTGTTCACTTAAACTTGAAGAACAAAAAATTGGCGAATTGTACTGTTTGGATGCTTTGCATAGATGTTTCTTAGACTATTTAGAAGCAATATATAGAAAGATTTCAACCGTCTACCTGTTCCATTCATTGTTCTACTTGTCGAAAGTTACAAATAATTGCCATTTCATGATTATCAATGGGGCTCGCTGTTCACTTAAACTTGAAGGACAAAAAATTGGCGAATGGTACTGTTTGGATGCTTTGCGTACATGTTTCTTAGACTATATGGAAGCAATATATACAAGGATTTCAACCGTCTACCTGTTCCATTCATTGTTCTACTTGTCGAAAGTTACAAATAATTACCGTTTACGGATTAACCATTGGGGCTCATTGTTCACTTAATCTTGAAGGCCAACAAATTGGAGAACGGTACTGTTTGGATGCTTTGCGTACATGTTTCTTAGACTATATGGAAGCAATATATACAAAGATTTCATCCGTCTACGTGTTCCAATCATTGTTCTACTTGTCGAAAGTTACAAATAATTTCCGTTAAGGGATTAACAATGGGGATCGTAGTTTACTTAAACTTGAAGAACAAAAAATTGGCGAATTGTACTGTTTGGATGCTTTGCATATATGTTTCTTATACTATATAGAAGCAATATATACAAATATTTCAACCGTCTACCTGTTCCATTCATTGTTCTACTTGTCGAAGTTTACAAATAATTTCCTTTAAAGCATTAACAATGGGGCTCGTAGCTCACTTAAACTTGAAGAACAATAAATTGGCGAATGGTACTGTTTGGATGCTTTGCATATATGTTTCTTAGACTATATGGAAGCAATATATACAAAGATTTCAACCGTCTACGTGTTCCAATCATTGTTCTACTTGTAGAAAGTTACAATTAATTTCCGTTAAAGGATTAACAATTTGGGCTCGTAGTTCACTTAAACTTGAAGAACAAAAAATTGGCGAATTGGACTGTTTGGATGCTTTGCATATATGTTTCGTAGATTATATAGAAGCAATATATACAATGATTTCAACCGTCTACCTGATCCATTCATTTTTCTACTTGTCGAAATTTACAAATAATTTCCTTTAAAGGATTAACAATGGGGCTCGTAGTTCACTTAAACTTGAAGAACAAAAAATTGGCGAATTGTACTGTTTGGATGCTTTGCATATATGTTTCTTAGACTATATAGAAGCAATATATACAAAGATTTCAACCGTCTACCTGTTCCATTCATTGTTCTACTTGCCGAATGTTACAAATAATTTCCGATAAAGGATTAACCATTGGGGCTCATTGCTCACTTAAACTTGAAGAACAAAAAATTGGCGAATTGTACTGTTTGGATGCTTTGCATATATGTTTCTTATACTATATAGAAGCAATATATACAAAGATTTCAACCGTCTACCTGTTCCATTCATTGTTCTACATGTCGAAAGTTACAAATAATTTCCGATAAAGGATTAACAATGGGTCTCATTGTTCACTTAAACTTGAAGAATAAAAAATTGGCGAATGGTACTGTTTGGATGCTTTGCATATATGTTTCTTAGACTATATGGAAGCAATATATACAAAGATTTCAACCGTCTACGTGTTCCAATCATTGTTCTACTTGTAGAAAGTTACAATTAATTTCCGTTAAAGGATTAACAATGGGGCTCGTAGTTCACTTAAACTTGAAGAACAAAAAATTGGCGAATTGGACTGTTTGGATGCTTTGCATATATGTTTCGTAGATTATATAGAGGCAATATATACAATGGTTTCAACCGTCTACCTGATCCATTCATTGTTCTACTTGTCGAAAATTACAAATAATTTCCGATAAAGTATTAACCATTGGGGCTCATTGTTCACTTAAACTTGAAGACCAAAAAATTGGCGAATGGTACTGTTTGGATGCTTTGTGTACATGTTTCTTAGACTATATGGAAGCAATATATACAAATATTTCAACCGTCTACCTGTTCCATTCATTGTTCTACTTGTCGAAAATTACAAATAATTTCCGATAATGGATTAACCATTGGGGCTCATTGATCACTTAAACTTGAAGACCAAAAAATTGGCGAATGGTACTGTTTGGATGCTTTGCGTACATGTTTCTTAGACTATATGGAAGCAATATATACAAAGATTTCAACCGTCTACCTGTTCCATTCATTGTTCTACTTGCCGAAAGTTACAAATAATTTCCGATAAAGGATTAACAATGGGGCTCATTGTTCACTTAAACTTGAAGGACAAAAAATTGGCGAATGGTACTGTTTGGATGCTTTGCGTACATGTTTCTTAGACTATATGGAAGCAATATATACAAGGATTTCAACCGTCTACCTGTTCCATTCATTGTTCTACTTGCCGAAAGTTACAAATAATTTCCGATAAAGGATTAACCATTGGGGCTCGTTGTTCACTTAAACTTGAAGAACAAAAAATTGGCGAATTGGACTGTTTGGATGCTTTGCGTACATGTTTCTTAGACTATATGGAAGCAATATATACAAAGATTTCAACCGTCTACGTGTTCCAATCATTGTTCTACTTGTCGAAAGTTACAAATAATTTCCGTTAAGGGATTAACAATGGGGATCGTAGTTTACTTAAACTTGAAGAACAAAAAATTGGCGAATTGTACTGTTTGGATGCTTTGCATAGATGTTTCTTAGACTATTTAGAAGCAATATATAGAAAGATTTCACCCGTCTACCTGTACTATTCATTGTTCTACTTGTAGAAAGTTACAAATAATTGCCATTTCATGATTATCAATGGGGCTCACTGTTCACTTAAACTTGAAGGACAAAAAATTGGCGAATGGTACTGTTTGGATGCTTTGCGTACATGTTTCTTAGACTATATGGAAGCAATATATACAAGGATTTCAACCGTCTACCTGTTCCATTCATTGTTCTACTTGTCGAAAGTTACAAATAATTACCGATTACGGATTAACCATTGGGGCTCATTGTTCACTTAATCTTGAAGGCCAACAAATTGGAGAACGGTACTGTTTGGATGCTTTGCGTACATGTTTCTTAGACTATATGGAAGCAATATATACAAAGATTTCAACCGTCTACGTGTTCCAATCATTGTTCTACTTGTTGAAATTTACAAATAATTTCCTTTAAAGGATTAACAATGGGGCTCGTTGTTCACTTAAACTTGAAGAACAATAAATTGGCGAATTGTACTGTTTGGATGCTTTGCATATGTGTTTCTTAGACTATATAGAAGCAATATATACAAAGATTTCAACCGTCTACCTGTTCCATTCATTGTTCTACTTGCCGAAAGTTACAAATAATTTCCGATAAAGGATTAACCATTGGGGCTCATTGTTCACTTAAACTTGAAGAACAAAAAATTGGCGAACGGTACTGTTTGGATGCTTTGCGTACATGTTTCTTAGACTATATGGAAGCAATATATACAAAGATTTCAACCGTCTACGGGTTCCAATCATTGTTCTACTTGTCGAAAGTTACAAATAATTTCCGTTAAGGGATTAACAATGGGGATCGTAGTTTACTTAAACTTGAAGAACAAAAAATTGGCGAATTGTACTGTTTGGATGCTTTGCATAGATGTTTCTTAGACCATTTAGAAGCAGCATATACAAAGATTTCAACCGTCTACCTGTTCCATTCATTGTTCTACTTGTCGAAATTTACAAATAATTTCCTTTAAAGGATTAACAATGGGGCTCGTAGTTCACTTAAACTTGAAGAACAAAAAATTGGCGAATGGTACTGTTTGGATGCTATGCATATATGTTTCTTATACTATATAGAAGCAATATATACAAAGATTTCAACCGTCTACCTGTTCCATTCACTGTTCTACTTGTCGAAAGTTACAAATAATTTCCGTTAAGGGATTAACAATGGGGATCGTTGTTTACTTAAACTTGAAGAACAAAAAATTGGCGAATTGTACTGTTTGGATGCTTTGCATATATGTTTCTTATACTATATAGAAGCAACATATACAAATATTTCAACCGTCTACCTGTTCCATTCATTGTTCTACTTGTTGAAATTTACAAATAATTTCCTTTAAAGGATTAACAATGGGGCTCGTTGTTCACTTAAACTTGAAGAACAATAAATTGGCGAATTGTACTGTTTGGATGCTTTGCATATGTGTTTCTTAGACTATATAGAAGCAATATATACAAAGATTTCAACCGTCTACCTGTTCCATTCATTGTTCTACTTGCCGAAAGTTACAAATAATTTCCGATAAAGGATTAACCATTGGGGCTCATTGTTCACTTAAACTTGAAGAACAAAAAATTGGCGAACGGTACTGTTTGGATGCTTTGCGTACATGTTTCTTAGACTATATGGAAGCAATATATACAAAGGTTTCAACCGTCTACGGGTTCCAATCATTGTTCTACTTGTCGAAAGTTACAAATAATTTCCGTTAAGGGATTAACAATGGGGATCGTAGTTTACTTAAACTTGAAGAACAAAAAATTGGCGAATTGTACTGTTTGGATGCTTTGCATATATGTTTCTTATACTATATAGAAGCAATATATACAAATATTTCAACCGTCTACCTGTTCCATTCATTGTTCTACTTGTCGAAGTTTACAAATAATTTCCTTTAAAGCATTAACAATGGGGCTCGTAGTTCACTTAAACTTGAAGAACAATAAATTGGCGAATGGTACTGTTTGGATGCTTTGCATATATGTTTCTTAGACTATATGGAAGCAATATATACAAAGATTTCAACCGTCTACGTGTTCCAATCATTGTTCTACTTGTAGAAAGTTACAATTAATTTCCGTTAAAGGATTAACAATGGGGCTCGTAGTTCACTTAAACTTGAAGAACAAAAAATTGGCGAATTGGACTGTTTGGATGCTTTGCATATATGTTTCGTAGATTATATAGAAGCAATATATACAATGATTTCAACCGTCTACCTGATCCATTCATTTTTCTACTTGTCGAAATTTACAAATAATTTCCTTTAAAGGATTAACAATGGGGCTCGTAGTTTACTTAAACTTGAAGAACAAAAAATTGGCGAATTGTACTGTTTGGATGCTTTGCATATATGTTTCTTAGACTATATAGAAGCAATATATACAAAGATTTCAACCGTCTACCTGTTCCATTCATTGTTCTACTTGCCGAATGTTACAAATAATTTCCGATAAAGGATTAACCATTGGGGCTCATTGCTCACTTAAACTTGAAGAACAAAAAATTGGCGAATTGTACTGTTTGGATGCTTTGCATATATGTTTCTTATACTATATATAATAGAAGCAATATATACAAAGATTTCAACCGTCTACCTGTTCCATTCATTGTTCTACATGTCGAAAGTTACAAATAATTTCCGATAAAGGATTAACAATGGGTCTCATTGTTCACTTAAACTTGAAGAATAAAAAATTGGCGAATGGTACTGTTTGGATGCTTTGCGTACATGTTTCTTAGACTATATGGAAGCAATATATACAAAGATTTCAACCGTCTACGTGTTCCAATCATTGTTCTACTTGTCGAAAGTTACAAATAATTTCCGTTAAGGGATTAACAATGGGGATCGTAGTTTACTTAAACTTGAAGAACAAAAAATTGGCGAATTGTACTGTTTGGATGCTTTGCATAGATGTTTCTTAGACTATTTAGAAGCAATATATAGAAAGATTTCACCCGTCTACCTGTACTATTCATTGTTCTACTTGTAGAAAGTTACAAATAATTGCCATTTCATGATTATCAATGGGGCTCGCTGTTCACTTAAACTTGAAGGACAAAAAATTGGCGAATGGTACTGTTTGGATGCTTTGCGTACATGTTTCTTAGACTATATGGAAGCAATATATACAAGGATTTCAACCGTCTACCTGTTCCATTCATTGTTCTACTTGTCGAAAGTTACAAATAATTACCGATTACGGATTAACCATTGGGGCTCATTGTTCACTTAATCTTGAAGGCCAACAAATTGGAGAACGGTACTGTTTGGATGCTTTGCGTACATGTTTCTTAGACTATATGGAAGCAATATATACAAAGATTTCAACCGTCTACGTGTTCCAATCATTGTTCTACTTGTTGAAATTTACAAATAATTTCCTTTAAAGGATTAACAATGGGGCTCGTTGTTCACTTAAACTTGAAGAACAATAAATTGGCGAATTGTACTGTTTGGATGCTTTGCATATGTGTTTCTTAGACTATATAGAAGCAATATATACAAAGATTTCAACCGTCTACCTGTTCCATTCATTGTTCTACTTGCCGAAAGTTACAAATAATTTCCGATAAAGGATTAACCATTGGGGCTCATTGTTCACTTAAACTTGAAGAACAAAGAATTGGCGAACGGTACTGTTAGGATGCTTTGCGTACATGTTTCTTAGACTATATGGAAGCAATATATACAAAGATTTCAACCGTCTACGGGTTCCAATCATTGTTCTACTTGTCGAAAGTTACAAATAATTTCCGTTAAGGGATTAACAATGGGGATCGTAGTTTACTTAAACTTGAAGAACAAAAAATTGGCGAATTGTACTGTTTGGATGCTTTGCATAGATGTTTCTTAGACCATTTAGAAGCAGCATATACAAAGATTTCAACCGTCTACCTGTTCCATTCATTTTTCTACTTGTCGAAATTTACAAATAATTTCCTTTAAAGGATTAACAATGGGGCTCGTAGTTCACTTAAACTTGAAGAACAAAAAATTGGCGAATTGTACTGTTTGGATGCTTTGCATATATGTTTCTTAGACTATATAGAAGCAATATATACAAATATTTCAACCGTCTACCTGTTCCATTCATTGTTCTACTTGTCGAAAATTACAAATAATTTGCGATAATGGATTAACCATTGGGGCTCATTGATCACTTAAACTTGAAGACCAAAAAATTGGCGAATGGTACTGTTTGGATGCTTTGCGTACATGTTTCTTAGACTATATGGAAGCAATATATACAAAGATTTCAACCGTCTACCTGTTCCATTCATTGTTCTACTTGCCGAAAGTTACAAATAATTTCCGATAAAGGATTAACAATGGGGCTCATTGTTCACTTAAAATTGAAGGACAAAAAATTGGCGAATGGTACTGTTTGGATGCTTTGCGTACATGTTTCTTAGACTATATAGAAGCAAAATATAAAATGATTTCAACCGTCTACCTGTTCCATTCATTGTTCTACTTGTCGAATGTTACAAATAATTTCCGTTAAGGGATTAACAATGGGGATCGTAGTTTACTTAAACTTGAAGAACAAAAAATTGGCGAATTGTACTGTTTGGATGCTTCGCATATATGTTTCTTAGACTATATAGAAGCAATATATACAATGATTTCAACCGTCTACCTATTCCATTCATTGTTCTACTTGCCGAAATTTACAAATAATTTCCTTTAAAGGATTAACAATGGGGCTCGTAGTTCACTTAAACTTGAAGAGCAAAAAATAGTCGAATTGTACTGTTTGGATGCTTTGCATATATGTTTCTTAGATTATATAGAAGCAATATATACAATGATTTCAACCGTCTACCTGTTCCATTCATTGTTCTACTTGTCGAAAGTTACAAATAATTTCCGTTAAGGGATTAACAATGGGGATCGTAGTTTACTTAAACTTGAAGAACAAAAAATTGGCGAACTGTACTGTTTGGATGCTTTGCATATATGTTTCTTAGATTATATGGAAGCAATATATACAAAGATTTCAACCGTCTACGTGTTCCAATCATTGTTCTACTTGTCGAAATTTACACATAATTTCCTTTAAAGGATTAACAATGGGGCTCGTTGTTCACTTAAACTTGAAGAACAATAAATCGGCGAATTGTACTGTTTGGATGCTTTGCATATATGTTTCTTAGACTATATAGAAGCAAAATATACAATGATTTCAACCGTCTACCTGTTCCATTCATTGTTCTACTTGTCGAATGTTACAAATAATTTCCGTTAAGGGATTAACAATGGGGATCGTAGTTTACTTAAACTTGAAGAACAAAAAATTGGCGAATTGTACTGTTTGGATGTTTCGCATATATGTTTCTTAGACTATATAGAAGCAATATATACAATGATTTCAACCGTCTACCTATTCCATTCATTGTTCTACTTGCCGAAATTTACAAATAATTTACTTTAAAGGATTAACAATGGGGCTCGTAGTTCACTTAAACTTGAAGAGCAAAAAATAGTCGAATTGTACTGTTTGGATGCTTTGCATATATGTTTCTTAGACTATATAGAAGCAATATATACAATGATTTCAACCGTCTACCTGTTCCATTCATTGTTCTACTTGTCGAAAGTTACAAATAATTTCCGTTAAGGGATTAACAATGGGGATCGTAGTTTACTTAAACTTGAAGAACAAAAAATTGGCGAATTGTACTGTTTGGATGCTTTGCATATATGTTTCTTAGACTATATAGAAGCAATATATACAAAGATTTCAACCGTCTACGTGTTCCAATCATTGTTCTACTTGTAGAAAGTTACAATTAATTTCCGTTAAAGGATTAACAATGGGGCTCGTAGTTCACTTAAACTTGAAGAACAAAAAATTGGCGAATTGTACTGTTTGGATGCTTTGCATATATGTTTCTTAGACTATATAAAAGCATAATATACAATGATTTCAACCGTCTACCTGTTCCATTCATTGTTCTACTTGTCGAATGTTACAAATAATTTCCGTTAAGGGATTAACAATGGGGATCGTAGTTTACTTAAACTTGAAGAACAAAAAATTGGCGAACTGTACTGTTTGGATGCTTTGCATATATGTTTCTTAGACTATATAGAAGCAATATATACAATGATTTCAACCGTCTACCTATTCCATTCATTGTTCTACTTGCCGAAATTTACAAATAATTTCCTTTAAAGGATTAACAATGGGGCTCGTAGTTCACTTAAACTTGAAGAGCAAAAAATAGTCGAATTGTACTGTTTGTATGCTTTGCATATATGTGTCTTAGACTATATAGAAGCAATATATACAATGATTTCAACCGTCTACCTATTCCATTCATTGTTCTACTTGCCGAAATTTACAAATAATTTCCTTTAAAGGATTAACAATGGGGCTCGTAGTTCACTTAAACTTGAAGAGCAAAAAATAGTCGAATTGTACTGTTTGGATGCTTTGCATATATGTTTCTTAGACTATATAGAAGCAATATATACAATGATTTCAACCGTCTACCTGTTCCATTCATTGTTCTACTTGTCGAAAGTTACAAATAATTTCCGTTAAGGGATTAACAATGGGGATCGTAGTTTACTTAAACTTGAAGAACAAAAAATTGGCGAACTGTACTGTTTGGATGCTTTGCATATATGTTTCTTAGATTATATGGAAGCAATATATACAAAGATTTCAACCGTCTACGTGTTCCAATCATTGTTCTACTTGTCGAAATTTACACATAATTTCCTTTAAAGGATTAACAATGGGGCTCGTTGTTCACTTAAACTTGAAGAACAATAAATCGGCGAATTGTACTGTTTGGATGCTTTGCATATATGTTTCTTAGACTATATAGAAGCAAAATATACAATGATTTCAACCGTCTACCTGTTCCATTCATTGTTCTACTTGTCGAATGTTACAAATAATTTCCGTTAAGGGATTAACAATGGGGATCGTAGTTTACTTAAACTTGAAGAACAAAAAATTGGCGAATTGTACTGTTTGGATGCTTCGCATATATGTTTCTTAGACTATATAGAAGCAATATATACAATGATTTCAACCGTCTACCTATTCCATTCATTGTTCTACTTGCCGAAATTTACAAATAATTTCCTTTAAAGGATTAACAATGGGGCTCGTAGTTCACTTAAACTTGAAGAACAAAAAATTGGCGAATTGTACTGTTTGGATGCTTTGCATATATGTTTCTTAGACTATATAAAAGCATAATATACAATGATTTCAACCGTCTACCTGTTCCATTCATTGTTCTACTTGTCGAATGTTACAAATAATTTCCGTTAAGGGATTAACAATGGGGATCGTAGTTTACTTAAACTTGAAGAACAAAAAATTGGCGAACTGTACTGTTTGGATGCTTTGCATATATGTTTCTTAGATTATATGGAAGCAATATATACAAAGATTTCAACCGTCTACCTGTTCCATTCATTGTTCTACTTGTCGAAAATTACACATAATTACCGATAAAGGATTAACCATTGGGGCTCATTGTTCACTTAAACTTGAAGAACAAAAAATTGGCGAATTGCACTGTTTGGATGCTTTGCATATATGTTTCTTAGACTATATAGAAGCAATATATACAAAGATTTCAACCGTCTACCTGTTCCATTCATCGTTCTACTTGTCGAAAATTACAAATAATTACCGATAAAGGATTAACCATTGGGGCTCATTGTTCACTTAAACTTGAAGAACAAAAAATTGGCGAATTTTACTGTTTGGATGCTTTGCATATATGTTTCTTAGACTATATAGAAGCAATATATACAAAGATTTCAACCGTGTACCTGTTCCATTCATTGTTCTACTTGTCGAAAGTTACAAATAATTTCCTTTAAAGGATTAACAATGGGGCTCATTGTTCACTTAAACTTGAAGAACAAAAAATTTGCGAATTGTACTGGTTGGATGCTTTGCATATATGTTTCTTAGACTATATAGAAGCAATATATACAAAGATTTCAACCGTCTACCTATTCCATTCATTGTTCTACTTGTCGAAAGTTACAAATAATTTCCGTTAAGGGATTAACAATGGGGATCGTAGTTTACTTAAACATGAAGAATAAGAAATTGGCGAATTGTACTGTTTGGATGCTTTGCATATATGTTTCTTAGACTATATAGAAGCAATATATACAAAGATTTCAACCGTGTACCTGTTCCATTCATTGTTCTACTTGTCGAAAGTTACAAATAATTTCCTTTAAAGGATTAACAATGGGGCTCATTGTTCACTTAAACTTGAAGAACAAAAAATTTGCGAATTGTACTGGTTGGATGCTTTGCATATATGTTTCATAGACTATATAGAAGCAATATATACAATGATTTCAACCGTCTAACTATTCCATTCATTGTTCTACTTGCCGAAATTTACAAATAATTTCCGTTAAAGGATTAACAATGGGGCTCGTCGTTCACTTAAACTTGAAGAACAAAAAATTGGCGAATGGTACTGTTTGGATGCTTTGCGTACCTGTTTCTTAGACTATATGGAAGCAATATATACAAAGATTTCAACCGTCTACCTATTCCATTCATTGTTCCACTTGTCGAGAGTTACAATTAATTTCCGTTAAAGGATTAACAATGGGGCTCGTCGTTCACTTAAACTTGAAGAACAAAAAATTGGCGAATGTTACTGTTTGGATGCTTTGCATATATGTTTCTTAGACTATATAGAAGCAATATATACAATGATTTCAACCGTCTACCTGTTCCATTCATTGTTCCACTTGTCGAATGTTACAAATAATTTCCGTTAAGGGATTAACAATGGGGATCGTAGTTTACTTAAACTTGAAGAACAAAAAATTGGCGAACTGTACTGTTTGGATGCTTTGCATATATGTTTCTTAGACTATATAGAAGCAATATATACAATGATTTCAACCGTCTACCTATTCCATTCATTGTTCTACTTGCCGAAATTTACAAATAATTTCCTTTAAAGGATTAACAATGGGGCTCGTAGTTCACTTAAACTTGAAGAGCAAAAAATAGTCGAATTGTACTGTTTGTATGCTTTGCATATATGTTTCTTAGACTATATAGAAGCAATATATACAATGATTTCAACCGTCTACCTGTTCCATTCATTGTTCTACTTGTCGAAAGTTACAAATAATTTCCGTTAAGGGATTAACAATGGGGATCGTAGTTTACTTAAACTTGAAGAACAAAAAATTGGCGAACTGTACTGTTTGGATGCTTTGCATATATGTTTCTTAGATTATATGGAAGCAATATATACAAAGATTTCAACCGTCTACCTGTTCCATTCATTGTTCTACTTGTCGAAAATTACAAATAATTACCGATAAAGGATTAACCATTGGGGCTCATTGTTCACTTAAACTTGAAGAACAAAAAATTGGCGAATTGCACTGTTTGGATGCTTTGCATATATGTTTCTTAGACTATATAGAAGCAATATATACAAAGATTTCAACCGTCTACCTGTTCCATTCATCGTTCTACTTGTCGAAAATTACAAATAATTACCGATAAAGGATTAACCATTGGGGCTCATTGTTCACTTAAACTTGAAGAACAAAAAATTGGCGAATTTTACTGTTTGGATGCTTTGCATATATGTTTCTTAGACTATATAGAAGCAATATATACAAAGATTTCAACCGTGTACCTGTTCCATTCATTGTTCTACTTGTCGAAAGTTACAAATAATTTCCTTTAAAGGATTAACAATGGGGCTCATTGTTCACTTAAACTTGAAGAACAAAAAATTTGCGAATTGTACTGGTTGGATGCTTTGCATATATGTTTCTTAGACTATATAGAAGCAATATATACAAAGATTTCAACCGTCTACCTATTCCATTCATTGTTCTACTTGTCGAAAGTTACAAATAATTTCCGTTAAGGGATTAACAATGGGGATCGTAGTTTACTTAAACATGAAGAATAAGAAATTGGCGAATTGTACTGTTTGGATGATTTGCATATATGTTTCTTAGACTATATAGAAGCAATATATACAATGATTTCAACCGTCTAACTATTCCATTCATTGTTCTACTTGCCGAAATTTACAAATAATTTCCTTTAAAGGATTAACAATGGGGCTCTTTGTTCACTTAAACTTGAAGTACAAAAAATGGGCGAATTGTACTGTTTGGATGCTTTGCATATATGTTTCGTAGACTATATAGAAGTAATATATACAAATATTTCAACCGTCTAACTGTTCCATTCATTGTTCTACTTGTCGAATGTTACAAATAATTTCCGTTAAGGGATTAACAATGGGGATCGTAGTTTACTTAAACTTGAAGAACAAAAAATTGGCGAACTGTACTGTTTGGATGCTTTGCATATATGTTTCTTAGACTATATAGAAGCAATATATACAATGATTTCAACCGTCTACCTATTCCATTCATTGTTCTACTTGCCGAAATTTACAAATAATTTCCTTTAAAGGATTAACAATGGGGCTCGTAGTTCACTTAAACTTGAAGAGCAAAAAATAGTCGAATTGTACTGTTTGTATGCTTTGCATATATGTTTCTTAGACTATATAGAAGCAATATATACAATGATTTCAACCGTCTACCTGTTCCATTCATTGTTCTACTTGTCGAAAGTTACAAATAATTTCCGTTAAGGGATTAACAATGGGGATCGTAGTTTACTTAAACTTGAAGAACAAAAAATTGGCGAACTGTACTGTTTGGATGCTTTGCATATATGTTTCTTAGATTATATGGAAGCAATATATACAAAGATTTCAACCGTCTACCTGTTCCATTCATTGTTCTACTTGTCGAAAATTACAAATAATTACCGATAAAGGATTAACCATTGGGGCTCATTGTTCACTTAAACTTGAAGAACAAAAAATTGGCGAATTGCACTGTTTGGATGCTTTGCATATATGTTTCTTAGACTATATAGAAGCAATATATACAAAGATTTCAACCGTCTACCTGTTCCATTCATCGTTCTACTTGTCGAAAATTACAAATAATTACCGATAAAGGATTAACCATTGGGGCTCATTGTTCACTTAAACTTGAAGAACAAAAAATTGGCGAATTTTACTGTTTGGATGCTTTGCATATATGTTTCTTAGACTATATAGAAGCAATATATACAAAGATTTCAACCGTGTACCTGTTCCATTCATTGTTCTACTTGTCGAAAGTTACAAATAATTTCCTTTAAAGGATTAACAATGGGGCTCATTGTTCACTTAAACTTGAAGAACAAAAAATTTGCGAATTGTACTGGTTGGATGCTTTGCATATATGTTTCTTAGACTATATAGAAGCAATATATACAAAGATTTCAACCGTCTACCTTTTCCATTCATTGTTCTACTTGTCAAAAGTTACAAATAATTTCCGATAACGGATTAACCATTGGGGCTCATTGTTCACTTAAACTTGAAGAACAAAAAATTGGCGAATTGTACTGTTTGGATGCTTTGCATATATGTTTCGTAGACTATATAGAAGCAATATATACAAATATTTCAACCGTCTAACTGTTCCATTCATTGTTCTACTTGTCGAAAATTACAAATAATTTCCGATAAAGGATTAACCATTGAGGCACATTGTTCACTTAAACTTGAAGAACAAAAAATTGGCGAATGGTACTGTTTGGATGCTTTGCATATATGTTTCTTAGACTATATAGAAGCAATATATACAAAGATTTCAACCGTATACCTTTTCCATTCATTGTTCTACTTGTCGAAAGTTACAAATAATTTCCGATAACGGATTAACCATTTGGGCTCATTGTTCACTTAAACTTGAAGAACAAAAAATTGGCGAATGTTACTGTTTGGATGCTTTGCATATATGTTTCTTAGACTATATGGAAGCAATATATACAAAGATTTCAACCGTCTACGTGTTCCAATCATTGTTCTACTTGTCGAAATTTACAGATAATTTCCTTTAAAGGATTAACAATGGGGCTCGTTGTTCACTTAAACTTGAAGAACAAAAAAGTGGCGAAAGGTACTGTTTGGATGCTTTGCATATATGTTTCTTAGACTATATGGAAGCAATATATACAAAGATTTCAACCGTCTACGTGTTCCAATCATTGTTCTACTTGTCGCAAGTTACAAATAATTTCCGTTAAAGTATTAACAATGGGGCTCGTAGTTCACTTAAACTTGAAGATCAAAAAATTGGCGAATGGTACTGTTTGGATGCTTTGCATATATGTTTCATAGACTATATAGAAGCAATATATACAATGATTTCAACCGTCTAACTATTCCATTCATTGTTCTACTTGCCGAAATTTACAAATAATTTCCGTTAAAGGATTAACAATGGGGCTCGTCGTTCACTTAAACTTGAAGAACAAAAAATTGGCGAATGGTACTGTTTGGATGCTTTGCGTACCTGTTTCTTAGACTATATGGAAGCAATATATACAAAGATTTCAACCGTCTACCTATTCCATTCATTGTTCCACTTGTCGAGAGTTACAATTAATTTCCGTTAAAGGATTAACAATGGGGCTCGTCGTTCACTTAAACTTGAAGAACAAAAAATTGGCGAATGTTACTGTTTGGATGCTTTGCATATATGTTTCTTAGACTATATAGAAGCAATATATACAATGATTTCAACCGTCTACCTGTTCCATTCATTGTTCTACTTGTCGAAAGTTACAAATAATTTCCGTTAAGGGATTAACAATGGGGATCGTAGTATACTTAAACTTGAAGAACAAAAAATTGGCGAATTGTACTGTTTGGATGCTTTGCATATATGTTTCTTAGACTATTTAGAAGCAATATATACAATGATTTCAACCGTCTACCTATTCCATTCATTGTTCTACATGCCGAAATTTACAAATAATTTCCTTTAAAGGATTAACAATGGGGCTCGTAGTTCACTTAAACATGAAGAACAAAAAATTGGCGAACTGTACTGTTTGGATGCTTTGCATATATGTTTCTTAGATTATATGGAAGCAATATATACAAAGATTTCAACCGTCTACCTGTTCCATTCATTGTTCTACTTGTCGAAAATTACAAATAATTACCGATAAAGGATTAACCATTGGGGCTCATTGTTCACTTAAACTTGAAGAACAAAAAATTGGCGAATTGCACTGTTTGGATGCTTTGCATATATGTTTCTTAGACTATATAGAAGCAATATATACAAAGATTTCAACCGTCTACCTGTTCCATTCATCGTTCTACTTGTCGAAAATTACAAATAATTACCGATAAAGGATTAACCATTGGGGCTCATTGTTCACTTAAACTTGAAGAACAAAAAATTGGCGAATTTTACTGTTTGGATGCTTTGCATATATGTTTCTTAGACTATATAGAAGCAATATATACAAAGATTTCAACCGTGTACCTGTTCCATTCATTGTTCTACTTGTCGAAAGTTACAAATAATTTCCTTTAAAGGATTAACAATGGGGCTCATTGTTCACTTAAACTTGAAGAACAAAAAATTTGCGAATTGTACTGGTTGGATGCTTTGCATATATGTTTCTTAGACTATATAGAAGCAATATATACAAAGATTTCAACCGTCTACCTATTCCATTCATTGTTCTACTTGTCGAAAGTTACAAATAATTTCCGTTAAGGGATTAACAATGGGGATCGTAGTTTACTTAAACATGAAGAATAAGAAATTGGCGAATTGTACTGTTTGGATGATTTGCATATATGTTTCTTAGACTATATAGAAGCAATATATACAATGATTTCAACCGTCTAACTATTCCATTCATTGTTCTACTTGCCGAAATTTACAAATAATTTCCTTTAAAGGATTAACAATGGGGCTCTTTGTTCACTTAAACTTGAAGTACAAAAAATGGGCGAATTGTACTGTTTGGATGCTTTGCATATATGTTTCGTAGACTATATAGAAGTAATATATACAAATATTTCAACCGTCTAACTGTTCCATTCATTGTTCTACTTGTCGAAAATTACAAATAATTTCCGATAAAGGATTAACCATTGGGGCTCATTGTTCACTTAAACTTGAAGAACAAAAATTGGCGAATGGTACTGTTTGGATGCTTTGCATATATGTTTCTTAGACTATATAGAAGCAATATATACAAAGATTTCAACCGTCTACCTTTTCCATTCATTGTTCTACTTGTCAAAAGTTACAAATAATTTCCGATAACGGATTAACCATTGGGGCTCATTGTTCACTTAAACTTGAAGAACAAAAAATTGGCGAATTGTACTGTTTGGATGCTTTGCATATATGTTTCGTAGACTATATAGAAGCAATATATACAAATATTTCAACCGTCTAACTGTTCCATTCATTGTTCTACTTGTCGAAAATTACAAATAATTTCCGATAAAGGATTAACCATTGAGGCACATTGTTCACTTAAACTTGAAGAACAAAAAATTGGCGAATGGTACTGTTTGGATGCTTTGCATATATGTTTCTTAGACTATATAGAGGCAATATATACAAAGATTTCAACCGTATACCTTTTCCATTCATTGTTCTACTTGTCGAAAGTTACAAATAATTTCCGATAACGGATTAACCATTTGGGCTCATTGTTCACTTAAACTTGAAGAACAAAAAATTGGCGAATGTTACTGTTTGGATGCTTTGCATATATGTTTCTTAGACTATATGGAAGCAATATATACAAAGATTTCAACCGTCTACGTGTTCCAATCATTGTTCTACTTGTCGAAATTTACAGATAATTTCCTTTAAAGGATTAACAATGGGGCTCGTTGTTCACTTAAACTTGAAGAACAAAAAAGTGGCGAAAGGTACTGTTTGGATGCTTTGCATATATGTTTCTTAGACTATATGGAAGCAATATATACAAAGATTTCAACCGTCTACGTGTTCCAATCATTGTTCTACTTGTCGCAAGTTACAAATAATTTCCGTTAAAGTATTAACAATGGGGCTCGTAGTTCACTTAAACTTGAAGATCAAAAAATTGGCGAATGGTACTGTTTGGATGCTTTGCATATATGTTTCATAGACTATATAGAAGCAATATATACAATGATTTCAACCGTCTAACTATTCCATTCATTGTTCTACTTGCCGAAATTTACAAATAATTTCCGTTAAAGGATTAACAATGGGGCTCGTCGTTCACTTAAACTTGAAGAACAAAAAATTGGCGAATGGTACTGTTTGGATGCTTTGCGTACCTGTTTCTTAGACTATATGGAAGCAATATATACAAAGATTTCAACCGTCTACCTATTCCATTCATTGTTCCACTTGTCGAGAGTTACAATTAATTTCCGTTAAAGGATTAACAATGGGGCTCGTCGTTCACTTAAACTTGAAGAACAAAAAATTGGCGAATGTTACTGTTTGGATGCTTTGCATATATGTTTCTTAGACTATATAGAAGCAATATATACAATGATTTCAACCGTCTACCTGTTCCATTCATTGTTCTACTTGTCGAAAGTTACAAATAATTTCCGTTAAGGGATTAACAATGGGGATCGTAGTATACTTAAACTTGAAGAACAAAAAATTGGCGAATTGTACTGTTTGGATGCTTTGCATATATGTTTCTTAGACTATTTAGAAGCAATATATACAATGATTTCAACCGTCTACCTATTCCATTCATTGTTCTACATGCCGAAATTTACAAATAATTTCCTTTAAAGGATTAACAATGGGGCTCGTAGTTCACTTAAACATGAAGAACAAAAAATTGGCGAATGGTACTGTTCGGATGCTTTGCATATATGTTTCTTAGACTATATAGAAGCAATATATACAAAGATTTCAACCGTCTACCTGTTCCATTCATTGTTCTACTTGTCGAAAGTTACAAATAATTTCCTTTAAAGGATTAACAATGGGGCGCGTTGTTCACTTAAACTTGAAGAACAATAAATTGGCGATTTGTGCTGTTTGGATGCTTTGCATATATGTTTCTTAGACTATATAGAAGCAATATATACAAAGATTTCAACCGTCTACCTGTTCCATTCATTGTTCTACTTGTCGAAAGTTACAAATAATTTCCGATAACGGATTAACCATTGGGGCTCATTGTTCACTTAAACTTGAAGAACAAAAGATTGGCGAATGGTACTGTTTGGATGCTTTGCATATATGTTTCTTAGACTATATAGAAGCAATATATACAAAGATTTCAACCGTCTACCTGTTCCATTCATTGTTCTACTTGTCGAAAGTTACAATTAATTTCCGTTAAAGAATTAACAATGGGGCTCGTCGTTCACTTAAACTTGAAGAACAAAAAATTGGCGAATGGTACTGTTTGGATGCTTTGCATATATGTTTCTTAGACTATATAGAAGCAATATATACGTTGATTTCAACCGGCTACCAGTTCCATTCATTGTTCTACTTCTCGCAAGTTACAAATAATTTCCGTTAAAGTATTAACAATGGGGCTCGTAGTTCACTTAAACTTGAAGAACAAAAAATTAGCGAATGGTACTGTTTGGATGCTTTGCATATATGTTTCTTAGACTATTTAGAAGCAATATATACAATGATTTCAACCGTCTACCTATTCCATTCATTGTTCTACATGCCGAAATTTACAAATAATTTCCTTTAAAGGATTAACAATGGGGCTCGTAGTTCACTTAAACATGAAGAACAAAAAATTGGCGAATGGTACTGTTTGGATGCTTTGCATATATGTTTCTTAGACTATATAGAAGCAATATATACAAAGATTTCAACCGTCTACCTGTTCCATTCATTGTTCTACTTGTCGAAAGTTACAAATAATTTCCTTTAAAGGATTAACAATGGGGCGCGTTGTTCACTTAAACTTGAAGAACAATAAATTGGCGATTTGTGCTGTTTGGATGCTTTGCATATATGTTTCTTAGACTATATAGAAGCAATATATGCAAAGATTTCAACCGTCTACCTGTTCCATTCATTGTTCTACTTGTCGAAAGTTACAAATAATTTCCGATAACGGATTAACCATTGGGGCTCATTGTTCACTTAAACTTGAAGAACAAAAGATTGGCGAATGGTACTGTTTGGATGCTTTGCATATATGTTTCTTAGACTATATAGAAGCAATATATACAAAGATTTCAACCGTCTACCTGTTCCATTCATTGTTCTCCTTGTCGAAAGTTACAATTAATTTCCGTTAAAGAATTAACAATGGGGCTTGTCGTTCACTTAAACTTGAAGAACAAAAAATTGGCGAATGGTACTGTTTGGATGCTTTGCATATATGTTTCTTAGACTATATAGAAGCAATATATACATTGATTTCAACCGGCTACCAGTTCCATTCATTGTTCTACTTCTCGCAAGTTACAAATAATTTCCGTTAAAGTATTAACAATGGGGCTCGTAGTTCACTTAAACTTGAAGAACAAAAAATTAGCGAATGGTACTGTTTGGATGCTTTGCATATATGTTTCTTAGACTATTTAGAAGCAATATATACAATGATTTCAACCGTCTACCTATTCCATTCATTGTTCTACATGCCGAAATTTACAAATAATTTCCTTTAAAGGATTAACAATGGGGCTCGTAGTTCACTTAAACATGAAGAACAAAAAATTGGCGAATGGTACTGTTTGGATGCTTTGCATATATGTTTCTTAGACTATATAGAAGCAATATATACAAAGATTTCAACCGTCTACCTGTTCCATTCATTGTTCTACTTGTCGAAAGTTACAAATAATTTCCTTTAAAGGATTAACAATGGGGCGCGTTGTTCACTTAAACTTGAAGAACAATAAATTGGCGATTTGTGCTGTTTGGATGCTTTGCATATATGTTTCTTAGACTATATAGAAGCAATATATACAAAGATTTCAACCGTCTACCTGTTCCATTCATTGTTCTACTTGTCGAAAGTTACAAATAATTTCCGATAACGGATTAACCATTGGGGCTCATTGTTCACTTAAACTTGAAGAACAAAAGATTGGCGAATGGTACTGTTTGGATGCTTTGCATATATGTTTCTTAGACTATATAGAAGCAATATATACAAAGATTTCAACCGTCTACCTGTTCCATTCATTGTTCTACTTGTCGAAAGTCACAAATAATTTCCGATAAAGGATTAACCATTTGGGCTCATTGTTCACTTAAACTTGAAGAACAAAAAATTGGCGAATTGTACTGTTTGGATGCTTTGCACATATGTTTCTTAGACTACATAGAAGCAATATATACAAAGATTTCAACCGTCTACGTGTTCCAATCATTGTTCTACTTGTCGAAATTTACAGATAATTTCCTTTAAAGGATTAACAATGGGGCTCGTTGTTCACTTAAACTTGAAGAACAAAAAAGTGGCGAATGGTACTGCTTGGATGCTTTGCATATATGTTTCTTAGACTATAAGGAAGCATTATATACATTGATTTCAACCGTCTACCTGTTCCATTCATTGTTCTACTTGTCGAAAATTACAAATAATTTCCGATAAAGGATTAACCATTGGGGCTCATTGTTCACTTAAACTTGAAGAACAAAAAATTGGCGAATGGTACTGTTTGGATGCTTTGCATATATGTTTCTTAGACTATATGGAAGCAATATATACAAAGATTTCAACCGTCTGTGTGTTCCAATCATTGTTCTACTTGTAGAAAGTTACAATTAATTTCCGTTAAAGGATTAACAATGGGGCTCGTAGTTCACTTAAACTTGAAGAACAAAAAATTGGCGAATTGTACTGTTTGGATGCTTTGCATATATGTTTCGTAGGTTATATAGAAGCAATATATACAATGATTTCAACCGTCTACCTGATCCATTCATTGTTCTACTTGTCGAAATTTACAAATAATTTCCTTTAAAGGATTAACAATGGGGCTCGTAGTTCACTTAAACTTGAAGAACAAAAAATTGGCGAATGGTACTGTTTGGATGCTTTGCATATATGTTTCTTAGACTATATAGAAGCAATATATACAAAGAATTCAACCATCTACCTGTTCCATTCATTGTTCTACTTGTTGAAAGTTACAAATAATTTCCGATAACGGATTAACCATTGGGGCTCTTTGTTCACTTAAACTTGAAGAACAAAAAATTGGCGAATTGTACTGTTTGGATGCTTTGCATATATGTTTCTTATACTATAAAGAAGCAATATATACAAAGATTTCAACCGTCTACCTGTTCCATTCGCTGTTCTACTTGTCGAAAGTTATAAATAATTTCCGTTAAGGGATTAACAATGGCGATCGTAGTTCACTTAAACTTGAAGAACAAAAAATTGGCGAATTGTACTGTTTGGATGCTTTGCGTACATGTTTCTTAGGCTATATGGAAGCAATATATACAAAGATTTCAACCGTCTACGTGTTCCAATCATTGTTCTACTTGTCGAAATTTACAAATAATTTCCTTTAAAGGATTAACAATGGCGCTCGTTGTTCACTTAATCTTGAAGAACAAAAAAGGGGCGAATGGTACTGTTTGGATGCTTTGCATATATGTTTCTTAGACTATAAAGAAGCAATATATACATTGATTTCAACCGTCTACCTGTTCCATTTATTGTTCTACTTGTCGCAAGTTACAAATAATTTCCGTTAAAGTATTAACAATGGGGCTCGTAGTTCACTTAAACTTGAAGATCAAATAATTGGCGAATTGTACTGTTTGGATGCTTTGCATATATGTTTCTTAGACTATATAGATGCAATATATACAAAGATTTCAACCGTCTACCTGTTCCATTCATTGTTCTACTTGTCGAAAGTTACAAATAATTTCCTTTAAAGGATTAACAATGGGGCTCGTTGTTCACTTAAACTTGAAGAACAATAAATTGGCGAATTGTACTGTTTGGATGCTTTGCATATATGTTTCTTAGAATATATAGAAGCAATATATACAAAGATTTCAACCGTCTACCTGTTCCATTCATTGTTCTACTTGTCGAAAGTTACAATTAATTTCCGTTAAAGGATTAACAATGGGGCTCGTCGTTCACTTAAACTTGAAGAACAAAAAATTGGCGAATGGTACTGTTTGGATGCTTTGCATATATGTTTCTTAGACTATATAGAAGCAATATATACATTGATTTCAACCGGCTACCAGTTCCATTCATTGTTCTACTTCTCGCAAGTTACAAATAATTTCCGTTAAAGTATTAACAATGGGGCTCGTAGTTCACTTAAACTTGAAGAACAAAAAATTGGCGAATGGTACTGTTTGGATGCTTTGCATATATGTTTCTTAGATTATATAGAAGCAATATATACAAAGATTTCAACCGTCTACCTGTTCCATTCATTGTTCTACTTGTGAAAGTTACAAATAATTTCCTTTAAAGGATTAACAATGGAGCTCGCAGTTCACTTAAACTTGAAGAACAAAAAATTGGCGAATGGTACTGTTTGGATGCTTTGCATATATGTTTCTTATACTATATAGAAGCAATAGATACAAAGATTTCAACCGTCTAACTGTTCCATTCAATGTTCTACTTGTCGAAAGTTACAAATAATTTCCGATAAAGGATTAACAATGGGGCTCATTGTTCACTTAAACTTGAAGAACAAAAAATTGGCGAATGGTACTGTTTGGATGCTTTGCATATATGTTTCTTAGACTATATGGAAGCAATATATACAAAGATTTCAATCGTCTGCGTGTTCCAATCATTGTTCTACTTGTAGAACGTTACAATTAATTTCCGTTAAAGGATTAACAATGGGGCTCGTAGTTCACTTAAACTTGAAGAACAAAAAATTAGCGAATTGTACTGTTTGGATGCTTTGCATATATGTTTCGTAGGTTATATAGAAGCAATATATACAATGATTTCAACCGTCTACCTGATCCATTCATTGTTCTACTTGTCGAAATTTACAAATAATTTCCTTTAAAGGATTAACAATGGGGCTCGTTGTTCACATAAACTTGAAGAACAAAAAATTGGCGAATGGTACTGTTTGGATGCTTTGCATATATGTTTCTTAGATTATATAGAAGCAATATATACAAAGATTTCAACCGTCTACCTGTTCCATTCATTGTTCTACTTGTCGAAAGTTACAAATAATTTCCTTTAAAGGATTAACAATGGGGCTCGTTGTTCACTTAAACTTGAAGAACAATAAATTGGCGAATTGTACTGTTTGGATGCTTTGCATATATGTTTCTTAGAATATATAGAAGCAATATATACAAAGATTTCAACCGTCTACCTGTTCCATTCATTGTTCTACTTGTCGAAAGTTACAATTAATTTCCGTTAAAGGATTAACAATGGGGCTCGTCGTTCACTTAAACTTGAAGAACAAAAAATTGGCGAATGGTACTGTTTGGATGCTTTGCATATATGTTTCTTAGACTATATAGAAGCAATATATACATTGATTTCAACCGGCTACCAGTTCCATTCATTGTTCTACTTGTCGAAAGTTACAATTAATTTCCGTTAAAGGATTAACAATGGGGCTCGTCGTTCACTTAAACTTGAAGAACAAAAAATTGGCGAATTGTACTGTTTGGATGCTTTGCATATATGTTTCTTAGACTATTTAGAAGCAATATATACAATGATTTCAACCGTCTACCTATTCCATTCATTGTTCTACATGCCGAAATTTACAAATAATTTCCTTTAAAGGATTAACAATGGGGCTCGTAGTTCACTTAAACATGAAGAACAAAAAATTGGCGAATGGTACTGTTTGGATGCTTTGCATATATGTTTCTTAGACTATATAGAAGCAATATATACAAAGATTTCAACCGTCTACCTGTTCCATTCATTGTTCTACTTGTCGAAAGTTACAAATAATTTCCTTTAAAGGATTAACAATGGGGCTCGTTGTTCACTTAAACTTGAAGAACAATAAATTGGCGAATTTTGCTGTTTGGATGCTTTGCATATATGTTTCTTAGACTATATAGAAGCAATATATACAAAGATTTCAACCGTCTACCTGTTCCATTCATTGTTCTACTTGTCGAAAGTTACAAATAATTTCCGATAACGGATTAACCATTGGGGCTCATTGTTCACTTAAACTTGAAGAACAAAAGATTGGCGAATGGTACTGTTTGGATGCTTTGCATATATGTTTCTTATACTATATAGAAGCAACATATACTAAGATTTCAACCGTCTACCTGTTCCATTCAATGTTCTACTTGTCGAAAGTTACAAATAATTTCCGATAAAGGATTAACAATGGGGCTCATTGTTCACTTAAACTTGAAGAACAAAAAATTGGCGAATGGTACTGTTTGGATGCTTAGCATATATGTTTCTTAGACTATATGGAAGCAATATATACAAAGATTTCAACCGTCTGCGTGTTCCAATCATTGTTCTACTTGTAGAAAGTTACAATTAATTTCAGTTAAAGGATTAACAATGGGGCTCGTAGTTCACTTAAACTTGAAGAACAAAAAATTGGCGAATTGTACTGTTTGGATGCTTTGCATATATGTTTCGTAGGTTATATAGAATCAATATATACAATGATTTCAACCGTCTACCTGATCCATTCATTGTTCTACTTGTCGAAATTTACAAATAATTTCCTTTAAAGGATTAAAAATGGGGCTAGTAGTTCACTTAAACTTGAAGAACAAAAAATTGGCGAATGGTACTGTTTGGATGCTTTGCGTACATGTTTCTGAGACTATATGGAAGCAATATATACAAAGATTTCAACCGTCTACGTGTTCCAATCATTGTTCTACTTGTCGAAATTTACAAATAATTTCCTTTAAAGGATTAACAATGGGGCTCGTTGTTCACTTAAACTTGAAGAACAAAAAAGTGGCGAATGGTACTGTTTGGATGCTTTGCATATATGTTTCTTAGACTATATGGAAGCATTATATACAAAGATTTCAACCGTCTACGTGTTCCAATCATTGTTCTACTTGTCGAAATTTACAAATAATTTCCTTTAAAGGATTAACAATGGGGCTCGTAGTTCACTTAAACTTGAAGAACAAAAAATTGGCGAATTGTACTGTTTGGATGCTTTGCACATATGTTTCTTAGACTATATAGAAGCAATATATACAATGATTTCAACCGTCTACCTGTTCCATTCCTTGTTCTACTTGTCGAAAGTTACAAATAGTTTCCTTTAAAGGATTAACAATGGGGCTCGTTGTTCACTTAAACTTGAAGAACAATGAATTGGCGACTGGTACTGTTTGGATGCTTTGCATATATGTTTCTTAGACTATATAGAAGCAATATATATACAAAGATTTCAACCGTCTACCTGTTCCATTCATTGTTTTACTTGTCGAATGTTACAAATAATTTCCGTTAAATGATTAACAATGGGGCTCGTAGTTCACTTAAACTTGAAGAACAAAAAATTGGCGAATGGTACTGTTTGGATGCTTTGCATATATGTTTCTTAGACTATATTGAAGCAATATATACAAGGATTTCAACAGTCTACCTGTTCCATTCATTGTTCTACTTGTCGAAAGTTACAAATAATTTCCGTTAAAGTATTAACAATAGGGCTCGTAGTTCACATAAACTTGAAGATCAAAAAATTGGCGAATTGTACTGTTTGGATGCTTTGCACATATGTTTCTTAGGCTATATAGAAGCAATATATACAATGATTTCAACAGTCTACCTGTTCCATTCATTGTTCTACTTGTCGAAAGTTACAAATAATTTCCGTTAAAGTATTAACAATAGGGCTCGTAGTTCACATAAACTTGAAGATCAAAAAATTGGCGAATTGTACTGTTTGGATGATTTGCATATATGTTTCTTAGACTATATAGAAGCAATATATAAAATGATTTCAACCGTCTACCTGTTCCATTCATTAATCTACTTGTCGAAAGTTACAAATAATTTCCGTTTCATGATTATCAATGGGGCTCGTAGTTTACTTAAATTTGAAGAACAAAAAATTGGCGAATGGTACTGTTTGGATGCTTTGCATATATGTTTCTTAGACTATATAGAAGCAACATATAGAAAGATTTCACCCGTCTACCTGTTCTATTCATTGTTCTACTTGTAGAAAGTTACAAATAATTTCCGTTTCATAATTATCAATGGGGCTTGTTGTTCACTTAAACTTGATGAACAAAAAATTGGCGAATGGTACTGTTTGTATGCTTTGCACATATGTTTCTTAGACTATATAGAAGCAATATATACAATGATTTCAACAGTCTACCTGTTCCATTCATTGTTCTACTTGTCGAAAGTTACAAATAATTTCCGTTAAAGTATTAACAATAGGGCTCGTAGTTCACATAAACTTGAAGATCAAAAAATTGGCGAATTGTACTGTTTGGATGATTTGCATATATGTTTCTTAGACTATATAGAAGCAATATATAAAATGATTTCAACCGTCTACCTGTTCCATTCATTAATCTACTTGTCGAAAGTTACAAATAATTTCCGTTTCATGATTATCAATGGGGCTCGTAGTTTACTTAAATTTGAAGAACAAAAAATTGGCGAATTGTACTGTTTGGATTCTTTGCATATATGTTTCTTAGACTATGTAGAAGCAATATATAGAAAGATTTCACCCGTCTACCTGTACTATTCATTGTTCTACTTGTAGAAAGTTACAAATAATTTCCGTTTCATAATTATCAATGGGGCTTGTTGTTCACTTAAACTTGATGAACAAAAAATTGGCGAATGGTACTGTTTGGATGCTTTGCATATATGTTTCTTAGACTATATAGAAGCAACATATAGAAAGATTTCACCCGTCTACCTGTTCTATTCATTGTTCTACTTGTAGAAAGTTACAAATAATTTCCGTTTCATAATTATCAATGGGGCTTGTTGTTCACTTAAACTTGATGAACAAAAAATTGGCGAATGGTACTGTTTGGATGCTTTGCACATATGTTTCTTAGACTATATAGAAGCAATATATACAATGATTTCAACAGTCTACCTGTTCCATTCATTGTTCTACTTGTCGAAAGTTACAAATAATTTCCGTTAAAGTATTAACAATAGGGCTCGTAGTTCACATAAACTAGAAGATCAAAAAATTGGCGAATTGTACTGTTTGGATGATTTGCATATATGTTTCTTAGACTATATAGAAGCAATATATAAAATGATTTCAACCGTCTACCTGTTCCATTCATTAATCTACTTGTCGAAAGTTACAAATAATTTCCGTTTCATGATTATCAATGGGGCTCGTAGTTTACTTAAATTTGAAGAACAAAAAATTGGCGAATGGTACTGTTTGGATGCTTTGCATATATGTTTCTTAGACTATATAGAAGCAACATATAGAAAGATTTCACCCGTCTACCTGTTCTATTCATTGTTCTACTTGTAGAAAGTTACAAATAATTTCCGTTTCATAATTATCAATGGGGCTTGTTGTTCACTTAAACTTGATGAACAAAAAATTGGCGAATTGTACTGTTTGGATTCTTTGCATATATGTTTCTTAGACTATGTAGAAGCAATATATAGAAAGATTTCACCCGTCTACCTGTACTATTCATTGTTCTACTTGTAGAAAGTTACAAATAATTTCCATTTCATGATTATCAATGGGGTTCGTTGTGCACTTAAACTTGAAGAACAATAAATTGGCAAATTGTACTGTTTTGATGCTTTGCACATATGTTTCTTAGACTATATAGAAGCAATATATACAATGATTTCAACCGTCTACCTGTTCCATTCCTTGTTCTACTTGTCGAAAGTTACAAATAGTTTCCTTTAAAGGATTAACGATGGGGCTCGTTGTTCACTTAAACTTGAAGAACAATGAATTGGCGACTGGTACTGTTTGGATGCTTTGAATATATGTTTCTTAGACTATATAGAAGCAATATATATACAAAGATTTCAACCGTCTACCTGTTCCATTCATTAATCTACTTGTCGAAAGTTACAAATAATTTCCGTTAAAGTATTAACAATAGGGCTCGTAGTTCACATAAACTTGAAGATCAAAAAATTGGCGAATTGTACTGTTTGGATGATTTGCATATATGTTTCTTAGACTATATAGAAGCAATATATAAAATGATTTCAACCGTCTACCTGTTCCATTCATTGATCTACTTGTCGAAAGTTACAAATAATTTCCGTTTCATGATTATCAATGGGGCTCGTAGTTTACTTAAATTTGAAGAACAAAAAATTGGCGAATTGTACTGTTTGGATTCTTTGCATATATGTTTCTTAGACTATGTAGAAGCAATATATAGAAAGATTTCACCCGTCTACCTGTACTATTCATTGTTCTACTTGCAGAAAGTTACAAATAATTTCCATTTCATGATTATCAATGGGGTTCGTTGTGCACTTAAACTTGAAGAACAATAAATTGGCAAATTGTACTGTTTTGATGCTTTGCATATATGTTTCTTAGACTATATAGATGCAATATATACAATGATTTCAACCGTCTACCTGTTCCATTCATTGTTCTACTTGTCGAAATATACAAATAATTTCCTTTTAAGGATTAACAATGGGGCTCGTAGTTCACTTAAACTTGAAGAAAAAAAATTGGCGAATGGTAATGTTTGGATGCTTTGCATATATGTATTTCAGACTATATAGAAGCAATATATACAAAGATTTCAACCGTCTACCTGTTCCATTCATTGTTCTACTTGTCGAAAGATACAAATAATTTCCGATAAAGGATTAACCATTGGGGCACATTGTTCACTTATACTTGAAGCACAAAAAATTGGCGAATTGTACTGTTTTGATTCTTTGCATATATGTTCCTTAGACTATATAGAAGCAATATATAGAAAGATTTCACCCGTCTACCTGTTCTATTCATTGTTCTACTTGTAGAAAGTTACAAATAATTTCCGTTTCATAATTATCAATGGGGCTTGTTGTTCACTTAAACTTGATGAACAAAAAATTGGCGAATGGTACTGTTTGGATGCTTTGCACATATGTTTCTTAGACTATATAGAAGCAATATATACAATGATTTCAACAGTCTACCTGTTCCATTCATTGTTCTACTTGTCGAAAGTTACAAATAATTTCCGTTAAAGTATTAACAATAGGGCTCGTAGTTCACATAAACTTGAAGATCAAAAAATTGGCGAATTGTACTGTTTGGATGATTTGCATATATGTTTCTTAGACTATATAGAAGCAATATATAAAATGATTTCAACCGTCTACCTGTTCCATTCATTGATCTACTTGTCGAAAGTTACAAATAATTTCCGTTTCATGATTATCAATGGGGCTCGTAGTTTACTTAAATTTGAAGAACAAAAAATTGGCGAATTGTACTGTTTGGATTCTTTGCATATATGTTTCTTAGACTATGTAGAAGCAATATATAGAAAGATTTCACCCGTCTACCTGTACTATTCATTGTTCTACTTGTAGAAAGTTACAAATAATTTCCATTTCATGATTATCAATGGGGTTCGTTGTGCACTTAAACTTGAAGAACAATAAATTGGCAAATTGTACTGTTTTGATGCTTTGCATATATGTTTCTTAGACTATATAGATGCAATATATACAAGGATTTCAACCGTCTACCTGTTCCATTCATTGTTCTACTTGTCGAAAGTTACAAATAATTTCCGATAAAGGATTAACAATGGGGCTCATTGTTCACTTAACATTGAAGAACAAAAAATTGGCGAATGGTACTGTTTGGATGCTTTGCATATATGTTTCTTAGACTATATAGAAGCAATATATATAATGATTTCAACCGTCTACCTGTTCCATTTCTTGTTCTACTTGTAGAAAGTTACAAATAATTTCCGTTTCATAATTATCAATGGGGCTTGTTGTTCACTTAAACTTGATGAACAAAAAATTGGCGAATGGTACTGTTTGGATGCTTTGCATATATGTTTCTTAGACTATATAGAAGCAACATATAGAAAGATTTCACCCGTCTACCTGTTCTATTCATTGTTCTACTTGTAGAAAGTTACAAATAATTTCCGTTTCATAATTATCAATGGGGCTTGTTGTTCACTTAAACTTGATGAACAAAAAATTGGCGAATGGTACTGTTTGGATGCTTTGCACATATGTTTCTTAGGCTATATAGAAGCAATATATACAATGATTTCAACAGTCTACCTGTTCCATTCATTGTTCTACTTGTCGAAAGTTACAAATAATTTCCGTTAAAGTATTAACAATAGGGCTCGTAGTTCACATAAACTTGAAGATCAAAAAATTGGCGAATTGTACTGTTTGGATGATTTGCATATATGTTTCTTAGACTATATAGAAGCAATATATAAAATGATTTCAACCGTCTACCTGTTCCATTCATTAATCTACTTGTCGAAAGTTACAAATAATTTCCGTTTCATGATTATCAATGGGGCTCGTAGTTTACTTAAATTTGAAGAACAAAAAATTGGCGAATGGTACTGTTTGGATGCTTTGCATATATGTTTCTTAGACTATATAGAAGCAACATATAGAAAGATTTCACCCGTCTACCTGTTCTATTCATTGTTCTACTTGTAGAAAGTTACAAATAATTTCCGTTTCATAATTATCAATGGGGCTTGTTGTTCACTTAAACTTGATGAACAAAAAATTGGCGAATGGTACTGTTTGGATGCTTTGCACATATGTTTCTTAGACTATATAGAAGCAATATATACAATGATTTCAACAGTCTACCTGTTCCATTCATTGTTCTACTTGTCGAAAGTTACAAATAATTTCCGTTAAAGTATTAACAATAGGGCTCGTAGTTCACATAAACTTGAAGATCAAAAAATTGGCGAATTGTACTGTTTGGATGATTTGCATATATGTTTCTTAGACTATATAGAAGCAATATATAAAATGATTTCAACCGTCTACCTGTTCCATTCATTAATCTACTTGTCGAAAGTTACAAATAATTTCCGTTTCATGATTATCAATGGGGCTCGTAGTTTACTTAAATTTGAAGAACAAAAAATTGGCGAATTGTACTGTTTGGATTCTTTGCATATATGTTTCTTAGACTATGTAGAAGCAATATATAGAAAGATTTCACCCGTCTACCTGTACTATTCATTGTTCTACTTGTAGAAAGTTACAAATAATTTCCATTTCATGATTATCAATGGGGTTCGTTGTGCACTTAAACTTGAAGAACAATAAATTGGCAAATTGTACTGTTTTGATGCTTTGCATATATGTTTCTTAGACTATATAGATGCAATATATACAATGATTTCAACAGTCTACCTGTTCCATTCATTGTTCTACTTGTCGAAATTTACAACTAATTTCCTTTAAAGGATTAACATTGGGGCTCGTAGTTCACTTAAACTTGAAGAACAAAAAATTGGCGAATGGTACTGTTTGGATGCTTTGCATATATGTTTCTTAGACTATATAGAAGCAACATATAGAAAGATTTCACCCGTCTACCTGTTCCATTCATTGTTTTACTTGTCGAATGTTACAAATAATTTCCGTTAAATGATTAACAATGGGGCTCGTAGTTCACTTAAACTTGAAGAACAAAAAATTGGCGACTGGTACTGTTTGGATGCTTTGCATATATGTTTCTTAGACTATATAGAAGCAATATATATAATGATTTCAACCGTCTACCTGTTCCATTTCTTGTTCTACTTGTCGAAAGTTACAAATAATTTCCTTTAAAGGATTAACAATGGGGCTCGTTGTTCACTTAAACTTGAAGAACAATGAATTGGCGACTGGTACTGTTTGGATGCTTTGCATATATGTTTCTTAGACTATATTGAAGCAATATATACAAGGATTTCAACCGTCTACCTGTTCCATTCATTGTTCTACTTCTCGAAAGTTACAAATAATTTCCGATAAAGGATTAACAATGGGGCTCATTGTTCACTTAAACTTGAAGAACAAAAAATTGGCGAATGGTACTGTTTGGATGCTTTGCATATATGTTTCTTAGACTATATAGAAGCAATATATACAATGATTTCAACGGAATAATTTCCGTTTCATGATTATCAATGGGGCTCGTTGTTCACTTAAACTTGAAGAACAATAAATTGGCAAATTGTACTGTTTGGATGCTTTGCGTACATGTTTCTTAGACTATATAGAAGCAATATATACAAAGATTTCAACCGTATACCTGTTCCATTCATTGTTCTACTTGTAGAAAGTTACAAATAATTTCCATTTCATGATTATCAATGGGGTTCGTTGTGCACTTAAACTTGAAGAACAATAAATTGGCAAATTGTACTGTTTTGATGCTTTGCATATATGTTTCTTAGACTATATAGATGCAATATATACAATGATTTCAACAGTCTACCTGTTCCATTCATTGTTCTACTTGTCGAAATTTACAACTAATTTCCTTTAAAGGATTAACATTGGGGCTCGTAGTTCACTTAAACTTGAAGAACAAAAAATTGGCGAATTGTACTGTTTGGATGCTTTGCACATATGTTTCTTAGACTATATAGAAGCAATATATACAATGATTTCAACCGTCTACCTGTTCCATTCCTTGTTCTACTTGTCGAAAGTTACAAATAGTTTCCTTTAAAGGATTAACGATGGGGCTCGTTGTTCACTTAAACTTGAAGAACAATGAATTGGCGACTGGTACTGTTTGGATGCTTTGAATATATGTTTCTTAGACTATATAGAAGCAATATATATACAAAGATTTCAACCGTCTACCTGTTCCATTCATTGTTTTACTTGTCGAATGTTACAAATAATTTCCGTTAAATGATTAACAATGGGGCTCGTAGTTCACTTAAACTTGAAGAACAAAAAATTGGCGACTGGTACTGTTTGGATGCTTTGCATATATGTTTCTTAGACTATATTGAAGCAATATATACAAGGATTTCAACCGTCTACCTGTTCCATTCATTGTTCTACTTGTCGAAAGTTACAAATAATTTCCGATAAAGGATTAACAATGGGGCTCATTGTTCACTTAACCATGAAGAACAAAAAATTGGCGAATGGTACTGTTTGGATGCTTTGCATATATGTTTCTTAGACTATATAGAAGCAATATATATAATGATTTCAACCGTCTACCTGTTCCATTTCTTGTTCTACTTGTCGAAAGTTACAAATAATTTCCTTTAAAGGATTAACAATGGGGCTCGTTGTTCACTTAAACTTGAAGAACAATGAATTGGCGACTGGTACTGTTTGGATGCTTTGCATATATGTTTCTTAGACTATATTGAAGCAATATATACAAGGATTTCAACCGTCTACCTGTTCCATTCATTGTTCTACTTCTCGAAAGTTACAAATAATTTCCGATAAAGGATTAACAATGGGGCTCATTGTTCACTTAAACTTGAAGAACAAAAAATTGGCGAATGGTACTGTTTGGATGCTTTGCATATATGTTTCTTAGACTATATAGAAGCAATATATACAATGATTTCAACGGAATAATTTCCGTTTCATGATTATCAATGGGGCTCGTTGTTCACTTAAACTTGAAGAACAATAAATTGGCAAATTGTACTGTTTGGATGCTTTGCGTACATGTTTCTTAGACTATATAGAAGCAATATATACAAAGATTTCAACCGTATACCTGTTCCATTCATTGTTCTACTTGTCGAAATTTACAAATAATTTCCTTTAAAGGATTGACAATGGGGCTCGTTGTTCACTTAAACTTGAAGAACAAAAAATTAGCGAATGGTACAGTTTGGATGCTTTGCGTACATGTTTCTTAGACTATATGGAAGCAATATATACAAAGATTTCAACCGTCTACGTGTTCCAATCATTGTTCTACTTGTCGAAATTTACAAATAATTTCCTTTAAAGGATTAACAATGGGGCTCGTTGTTCACTTAAACTTGAAGAACAAAAAATTGGCGAATGTTACTGTTTAGATGCTTTGCATATATGTTTCTTAGACTATATAGAAGCAATATATACAAAGTTCTCAACCGTCTACCTGTACCATTCATTGTTCTACTTGTCGAAAGATACAAATAATTTCCGATAAAGGATTAACCATTGGGGCTCATTGTTCACTTATACTTGAAGAACAAAAAATTGGCGAATTGTACTGTTTGGATTCTTTGCATATATGTTTCTTAGACTATATAGAAGCAGTATATAGAAATATTTCACCCGTCTACCTGTACTATTCATTGTTCTACTTGTAGAAAGTTACAAATAATTTCCATTTCATGATTATCAATGGGGTTCGTTGTGCACTTAAACTTGAAGAACAATAAATTGGCAAATTGTACTGTTTTGATGCTTTGCATATATGTTTCTTAGACTATATAGATGCAATATATACAATGATTTCAACAGTCTACCTGTTCCATTCATTGTTCTACTTGTCGAAATTTACAACTAATTTCCTTTAAAGGATTAACATTGGGGCTCGTAGTTCACTTAAACTTGAAGAACAAAAAATTGGCGAATTGTACTGTTTGGATGCTTTGCACATATGTTTCTTAGACTATATAGAAGCAATATATACAATGATTTCAACCGTCTACCTGTTCCATTCCTTGTTCTACTTGTCGAAAGTTACAAATAGTTTCCGTTAAATGATTAACAATGGGGCTCGTAGTTCACTTAAACTTGAAGAACAAAAAATTGGCGACTGGTACTGTTTGGATGCTTTGCATATATGTTTCTTAGACTATATTGAAGCAATATATACAAGGATTTCAACCGTCTACCTGTTCCATTCATTGTTCTACTTGTCGAAAGTTACAAATAATTTCCGGTAAAGGATTAACAATGGGGCTCATTGTTCACTTAACCTTGAAGAACAAAAAATTGGCGAATGGTACTGTTTGGATGCTTTGCATATATGTTTCTTAGACTATATAGAAGCAATATATATAATGATTTCAACCGTCTACCTGTTCCATTTCTTGTTCTACTTGTCGAAAGTTACAAATAATTTCCTTTAAAGGATTAACAATGGGGCTCGTTGTTCACTTAAACTTGAAGAACAATGAATTGGCGACTGGTACTGTTTGGATGCTTTGCATATATGTTTCTTAGACTATATTGAAGCAATATATACAAAGATTTCAACCGTCTACGTGTTCCAATCATTGTTCTACTTGTCGAAATTTACAAATAATTTCCTTTAAAGGATTAACAATGGGGCTCGTTGTTCACTTAAACTTGAAGAACAAAAAATTGGCGAATGTTACTGTTTAGATGCTTTGCATATATGTTTCTTAGACTATATAGAAGCAATATATACAAAGTTCTCAACCGTCTACCTGTACCATTCATTGTTCTACTTGTCGAAAGATACAAATAATTTCCGATAAAGGATTAACCATTGGGGCTCATTGTTCACTTAAACTTGAAGAACAATAAATTGGCAAATTGTACTGATTTGATACTTTGCATATATGTTTCTTAGACTATATAGAAGCAATATATACAATGATTTCAACCGTCTACCTGTTCCATTCCTTGTTCTACTTGTCGAAAGTTACAAATAGTTTCCTTTAAAGGATTAACAATGGGGCTCGTTGTTCACTTAAACTTGAAGAACAATGAATTGGCGACTGGTACTGTTTGAATGCTTTGCATATATGTTTCTTAGACTATATAGAAGCAATATATATACAAAGATTTCAACCGTCTACCTGTTCCATTCATTGTTTTACTTGTCGAATGTTACAAATAATTTCCGTTAAATGATTAACAATGGGGCTCGTAGTTCACTTAAACTTGAAGAACAAAAAATTGGCGACTGGTACTGTTTGGATGCTTTGCATATATGTTTCTTAGACTATATTGAAGCAATATATACAAGGATTTCAACCGTCTACCTGTTCCATTCATTGTTCTACTTGTCGAAAGTTACAAATAATTTCCGATAAAGGATTAACAATGGGGCTCATTGTTCACTTAACCTTGAAGAACAAAAAATTGGCGAATGGTACTGTTTGGATGCTTTGCATATATGTTTCTTAGACTATATAGAAGCAATATATATAATGATTTCAACCGTCTACCTGTTCCATTTCTTGTTCTACTTGTCGAAAGTTACAAATAATTTCCTTTAAAGGATTAACAATGGGGCTCGTTGTTCACTTAAACTTGAAGAACAATGAATTGGCGACTGGTACTGTTTGGATGCTTTGCATATATGTTTCTTAGACTATATTGAAGCAATATATACAAAGATTTCAACCGTCTACGTGTTCCAATCATTGTTCTACTTGTCGAAATTTACAAATAATTTCCTTTAAAGGATTAACAATGGGGCTCGTTGTTCACTTAAACTTGAAGAACAAAAAATTGGCGAATGTTACTGTTTAGATGCTTTGCATATATGTTTCTTAGACTATATAGAAGCAATATATACAAAGTTCTCTACCGTCTACCTGTACCATTCATTGTTCTACTTGTCGAAAGATACAAATAATTTCCGATAAAGGATTAACCATTGGGGCTCATTGTTCACTTATACTTGAAGAACAAAAAATTGGCGAATTGTACTGTTTGGATTCTTTGCATATATGTTTCTTAGACTATATAGAAGCAATATATAGAAAGATTTCACCCGTCTACCTGTACTATTCATTGTTCTACTTGTAGAAAGTTACAAATAATTTCCATTTCATGATTATCAATGGGGTTCGTTGTTCACTTAAACTTGAAGATCAAAAAATTGGCGAATGTTACTGTTTAGATGCTTTGCATATAGGTTTCTTAGACTATATAGAAGCAACATATACAAAGATTTCTACCGTCTACCCGTTCTATTCATTGTTCTACTTGTAGAAAGTTAGAAATAATTTCCTTTAAAGGATTAAAAATGGGGCTAGTAGTTCACTTAAACTTGAAGAACAAAAAATTGGCGAATGGTACTGTTTGGATCCTTTGCATATATGTTTCTTAGACTATATGGCAGCAATATATACAAAGATTTCAACCGTCTACCTGTTCCATTCAATGTTCTACTTGTAGAAAGTTACAAATAATTTCCATTTCATGATTATCAATGGGGCTCGCTGGTCACTTAAACTTGAAGATCAAAAAATTGGCGAATGGTACTGTTTGGATACTTTGCGTACATGTTTCTTAGACTATATGGAAGCAATATATACAAAGATTTCAACCGTCTAAGTGTTCCAATCATTGTTCTACTTGTCGAAATTTACAAATAATTTCCTTTAAAGGATTAACGATGGGGCTCGTAGTTCACTTAAACTTGAAGAACAAAAAATTGGCGAATGGTACTGTTTGGATACTTTGCGTACATGTTTCTTAGACTATATGGAAGCAATATATACAAAGATTTCAACCGTCTAAGTGTTCCATTCATTGTTCTACTTGTCGAAAGTTACAATTAATTTCCGTTAAAGGATTAACAATGGGGCTCGTCGTTCACTTAAACTTGAAGAACAAAAAATTGGCGAATTGTACTGTTTGGATGCTTTGTATATATGTTTCATAGACTATATAGAAGCAACATATACAAAGATTTCAACCGTCTACCTGTTCCACTCATTGTTCTACTTGTCGCAAGTTACAAATAATTTGCGTTAAAGTATTAACAATGGGTCTCGTAGTTCACTTAAACTTGAAGATGAAATAATTGGCGAATTGTACTGTTTGGATGCTTTGCATATATGTTTCTTAGATTATATAGAAGCAATATATACAAAGATTTCAACCGTCTACCTGTTCCATTCATTGTTCTACTTGTCGAAAATTACAAATAATTTCCGATAAAGGATTAACCATTGGGGCTCATTGTTCACTTAAACTTGAAGAACAAAAAATTGGCGGATTGTACTGTTTGGATGCTTTGCATATATGTTTCTTAGACTATATAGAAGCAATATATACAAAGATTTCAACCGTCTACCTGTTCCATTCATTGTTCTACTTGTCGAAAGTTACAAATAATTTCCGATAAAGGATTAAACATTGGGGCTCATTGTTCACTTAAACTTGAAGAACAAAAAATTGGCGAATGGTACTGTTTGGATGCTTTGCATATATGTTTCTTAGATTATATAGAAGCAATATATAGCAAGATTTCAACCGCCTACCTGTTCCATTCATTGTTCTACTTGTCGAAAGTTACAAATAATTTCCCTTTCATGATTAACAATGGGGCTCGTAGTTCACTTAAACATGAAGAACAAAAAATTGGCGAATTGTACTGTTTGGATGCTTTGTATATATGTTTCATAGACTATATGGAAGCAATATATACAATGATTTGAACCGTCGACCAGTTTCATTCCTTGTTCTGCTTGTCGAAATTTACGAATAATTTCCTTTAAAGGATTAACAATGGGGCTCATTGTTCACTTAAACTTGAAGAACAAAAAATTGGCGAATGGTACTGTTTGGATGCTTTGCATATATGTTTCTTAGACTATATGGCAGCAATATATACAAAGATTTCAACCGTCTACCTGTTCCATTCATTGTTCTACTTGTCGCAATTTACAAATAATTTCCCTTTCATGATTATCAATGGGGCTCGTTGTTCACTTAAACTTGAAGAACAAAAAATTGGCGATTGGTACTGTTTGGATGCTTTGCATATATGTTTCTTAGACTATTTAGCAGTAATATATACAAAGATTTCACCCGCCTACCTGTTCCATTCATTGTTCTACTTGTCGAAAGTTACAAATCATTTCCGATAACGGATTAACCATTGGGGCTCATTGTTCACTTAAACTTGAAGAACAAAAAATTGGCGAATTGTACTGTTTGGATGCTTTGCATTTATGTTTCTTATACTATATAGAAGCAATATATAGAAAGATTTCAACCGTCTACCTGTTCCATTCAATGTTCTACTTGTAGAAAGTTACAAATAATTTCCATTTCATGATTATCAATGGGGCTCGCTGGTCACTTAAACTTGAAGATCAAAAAATTGGCGAATGTTGCTGTTTAGATGCTTTGCATATAGGTTTCTTAGACTATATAGAAGCAACATATACAAAGATTTCAACCGTCTACCAGTTCTATTCATTGATCTTCTTGCCGAAATTTACAAATAATTTCCTTTAAAGGATTAACAATGGGGCTCGTTGTTCACTTAAACTTGAAGAACAAAAAATTGGCGACTGGTACTGTTTGGATGCTTTGCATATATGTTTCTTAGACTATATAGAAGCAATATATAAAAAGATTTCAACCGTCTACCAGTTCCATTCATTGTTCTACTTGTCGAAATTTACAAATAATTTCCTTTAAAGGATTAACGATGGGGCTCGTAGTTCACTTAAACTTGAAGAACAAATAATTGTCGAATTGTACTGTTTGGATGCTTTGCATATATGTTTCTTAGACTATATAGAAGCAATATACACATTGATTTCAACCGTCTACCTGTTCCACTCATTGTTCTACTTGTCGCAAGTTACAAATAATTTGCGTTAAAGTATTAACAATGGGTCTCGTAGTTCACTTAAACTTGAAGATGAAATAATTGGCGAATTGTACTGTTTGGATGCTTTGCATATATGTTTCTTAGATTATATAGAAGCAATATATACAAAGATTTCAACCGTCTATCTGTTCCATTCATTGTTGTACTTGTCGAAAATTACAAATAATTTCCGATAAAGCTTTAACCATTGGGGCTCATTGTTCACTAAACTTGAAGAACAAAGATTGTCGAATTGTACTGTTTGGATGCTTTGCATATATGTTTCTTAGACTATATAGAAGCAATATATACAATGATTTCAACAGTCTACCTGTTCCATTCATTGTTCTACTTGTCGAAATTTACAAATAATTTCCTTTAAAGGATTAACAATGGGGCTCGTAGTTCACTTAAACTTGAAGAACAAAAAATTGGCGAATGGTACTGTTTGGATGCTTTGCATATATGTTTCTTAGACTATATAGAAGCAATATATACAAAGATTTCAACCGTCTACCTGTTCCACTCATTTTTCTACTTGTCGCAAGTTACATATAATTTGCGTTAAAGTATTAACAATGGGTCTCGTAGTTCACTTAAACTTGAAGATGAAATAATTGGCGAATTGTACTGTTTGGATGCTTTGCATATATGTTTCTTAGATTATATAGAAGCAATATATACGAAGATTTCAACCGTCTACCTGTTCCATTCATCGTTCTACTTGTCGAAAATTACAAATAATTTCCGATAAAGGATTAACCATTGGGGCTCATTGTTCACTTAAACTTGAAGAACAATAAATTGTCGAATTGTACTATTTGGATGCTTTGCATATATGTTTCTTAGACTATATAGAAGCATAAATACAATGTTTTCAACCGTCTACCTGTTCCATTCATTGTTCTACTTGTCGAAAGTTACAAATAATTTCCGTTAAGGGATTAACAATGGGGCTCGTAGTTCACTTAAACATGAAGATGAAATAATTGGCGAATGGTACTGTTTGGATGCTTTGCATATATGTTTCTTAGACTATATGGAAGCAATATATACAAAGATTTCAACCGTCTGCGTGTTCCAATCATTGTTCTACTTGCCGAAATTTACAAATAATTTCCTTTAAAGGATTAAGAATGGGGCTCGTAGTTCACTTAAACTTGAAGAACAAAAAATTGGCGAATGGTACTGTTTGGATGCTTTGCATATATGTTTCTTAGACTATATAGAAGCAATATATACATTGATTTCAACCGTCTACCTGTTCCATTCATTGTTCTACTTGTCGAAAGTTACAAATAATTTCCGTTAAGGAATTAACAATGGGGATCGTAGTTTACTTAAACTTGAAGAACAAAAAATTGGCGAATGTCACTGTTTTGATGCTTTGCATATAGGTTTATTAGACTATATAGAAGCAACATATACAAAGATTTCAACCGTCTACGTGTTCCAATCATTGTTCTACTTTTCGAAGTTTACAAATAATTTCCTTTAAAGCATTAACAATGGGGCTCGTAGTTCACTTAAACTTGAAGAACAAAAAATTGGCGAATGGTACTGTTTGGATGCTTTGCGTACATGTTTCTTAGACTATATGGAAGCAATATATACAAAGATTTCAACCGTCTACGTGTTCCAATCATTGTTCTACTTGTCGAAATTTACAAATAATTTCCTTTAAAGGATTAACAATGGGGCTCGTTGTTCACTTAAACTTGAAGAACAAAAAATTAGCGAATGGTACAGTTTGGATGCTTTGCAATATGTTTCTTAGACTATATGGAAGCAATATATTCAAAGATTTCAACCGTCTACGTGTTCCAATCATTGTTCTACTTGTCGAAATTTACAAATAATTTCCTTTAAAGGATTAACAATGGGGCTCGTTGTTCACTTAAACTTGAAGAACAATGAATTGGCGACTGGTACTGTTTGGATGCTTTGCATATATGTTTCTTAGACTATATAGAAGCAATATATATACAAAGATTTCAACCGTCTACCTGTTCCATTCATTGTTTTACTTGTCGAATGTTACAAATAATTTCCGTTAAATGATTAACAATGGGGCTCGTAGTTCACTTAAACTTGAAGAACAAAAAATTGGCGACTGGTACTGTTTGGATGCTTTGCGTACATGTTTCTTAGACTATATGGAAGCAATATATACAAAGATTTCAACCGTCTACGTGTTCCAATCATTGTTCTACTTGTCGAAATTTACAAATAATTTCCTTTAAAGGATTAACAATGGGGCTCGTTGTTCACTTAAACTTGAAGAACAAAAAATTAGCGAATGGTACAGTTTGGATGCTTTGCAATATGTTTCTTAGACTATATGGAAGCAATATATTCAAAAATTTCAACCGTCTACGTGTTCCAATCATTGTTCTACTTGTCGAAAGATACAAATAATTTCCGATAAAGGATTAACCATTGGGGCTCATTGTTCACTTATACTTGAAGAACAAAAAATTGGCGAATTGTACTGTTTGGATTCTTTGCATATATGTTTCTTAGACTATATAGAAGCAACATATACAAAGATTTCTACCGTCTACCCGTTCTATTCATTGTTCTACTTGTAGAAAGTTAGAAATAATTTCCTTTAAAGGATTAAAAATGGGGCTAGTAGTTCACTTAAACTTGAAGAACAAAAAATTGGCGAATGGTACTGTTTGGATGCTTTGCGTACATGTTTCTTAGACTATATGGAAGCAATATATACAAAGATTTCAGCCGTCTACGTGTTCCATTCATTGTTCTACTTGTCGAAAATTACTAATAATTTCCGATAAAGGATTAACAATGGGGCTCATTGTTCACTTAAACTTGAAGAACAAAAAATTGGCGAATGGTACTGTTTGGATGCTTTGCGTACATGTTTCTTAGACTATATGGAAGCAATATATACAAAGATTTCAACCGTCTAAGTGTTCCAATCATTGTTCTACTGGTCGAAATTTACAAATAATTTCCTTTAAAGGATTAACAATGTGGCTCGTTGATCACTTAAACTTGAAGAACAATAAATTGGCAAATTGTACTGATTTGATGCTTTGCATATATGTTTCTTAGACTATATAGAAGCAATATATACAAGGATTTCAACCGTCTACCTGTTCCATTCATTGTTCTACTTCTCGAAAGTTACAAATAATTTCCGATAAAGGATTAACAATGGGGCTCATTGTTCACTTAAACTTGAAGAACAAAAAATTGGCGAATGGTACTGTTTGGATGCTTTGCATATATGTTTCTTAGACTATATAGAAGCAATATATACAATGATTTCAACCGTCTACCTGTTCCATTCATTGTTCTACTTGCCGAAATTTACAAATAATTTCCGTTAAAGTATTAACAATGGGGCTCGTAGTTCACTTAAACTTGAAGATCAAATAATTGGCGAATTGTACTGTTTGGATGATATGCAGATATGTTTCTTAGACTATATAGAAGCAATTTATAGAAGGATTTCCTCCGTCTACCTGTTCCATTCATTGTTCTACTTGTAGAAAATTACAATTAATTTCCGTTAAAGTATTAACAATGGGGCTCGTAGTTCACATAAACTTGAAGAACAAAAAATTGGCGAATGGTACTGTTTGGATGCTTTGCATATATGTTTCTTAGACTATGTAGAAGCAATATATATAATGATTTCAACCGTCAACCTGTTCCATTCATTGCTCTACATGTCGAAAGTTAGAAATAATTTCCGTTTCATGATTATCAATGGGGCTCGTTGTTCACTTAAACTTGAAGAACAATAAATTGGCAAATTGTACTGTTTGGATGCTTTGCGTACATGTTTCTTAGACTATATAGAAGCAATATATACAAAGATTTCAACCGCATACCTGTTCCATTCATTGTTCTACTTGTCGAAAGTTACAAATAATTTCCGATAAAGGATTAACAATGGGGCTCATTGTTCACTTAACCTTGAAGAACAAAAAATTGGCGAATGGTACTGTTTGGATGCTTTGCATATATGTTTCTTAGACTATATGGAAGCAATATATACAAATATTTCAACCGTCTACGTGAGCCAATCATTGTTCTACCTGTCGAAATTTACAAATAATTTCCTTTAAAGGATTAACAATGGGGCTCGTTGTTCACTTAAACTTGAAGAACAATAAATTGGCAAATTGTACTGATTTGATGCTTTGCATATATGTTTCTTAGACTATATAGAAGCAATATATACAATGATTTCAACCGTCTACCTGTTCCATTCATTGTTCTACTTCTCGAAAGTTACAAATAATTTCCGATAAAGGATTAACAATGGGGCTCATTGTTCACTTAAACTTGAAGAACAAAAAATTGGCGAATGGTACTGTTTGGATGCTTTGCATATATGTTTCTTAGACTATATAGAAGCAATATATACAATGATTTCAACCGTCTACCTGTTCCATTCATTGTTCTACTTGTCGAAATTTACAAATAATTTCCGTTAAAGTATTAACAATGGGGCTCGTAGTTCACTTAAACTTGAAGATCAAATAATTGGCGAATTGTACTGTTTGGATGATATGCAGATATGTTTCTTAGACTATATAGAAGCAATTTATAGAAGGATTTCCTCCGTCTACCTGTTCCATTCAATGTTCTACTTGTAGAAAATTACAATTAATTTCCGTTAAAGTATTAACAATGGGGCTCGTAGTTCACTTAAACTTGAAGATCAAATAATTGGCGAATTGTACTGTTTGGATGATATGCAGATATGTTTCTTAGACTATATAGAAGCAATATATAGAAAGATTTCACCCGTCTACCTTTACTATTCATTGTTCTACTTGTAGAAAGTTACAAATAATTTCCATTTCATGATTATCAATGGGGCTCGTTATTCACTTCAACTTGAAGAACAACAAATTGGCGAATTGTACTATTTGGATGCTTTGCATATATGTTTCTTAGACTATATAGAAGCATAAATACAATGTTTTCAACCGTCTACCTGTTCCATTCATTGTTCTACTTGTCGAAAGTTACAAATAATTTCCGTTAAGGGATTAACAATGGGGATCGTACTTTACTTAAACTTGAAGAACAAAAAATTGGCGAATGGTACTGTTTGGATGCTTTGCATATATGTTTCTTAGACTATATAGAAGCAATATATACATTGATTTCAACCGTCTACCGGTTCCATTCATTGTTCTACTTGTCGAAAGTTACAAATAATTTCCGTTAAGGGATTAACAATGGGGATCGTAGTTTACTTAAACTTGAAGAACAAAAAATTGGCGAATGTCACTGTTTTGATGCTTTGCATATAGGTTTATTAGACTATATAGAAGCAACATATACAAAGATTTCAACCGTCTACGTGTTCCAATCATTGTTCTACTTTTCGAAGTTTACAAATAATTTCCTTTAAAGCATTAACAATGGGGCTCGTAGTTCACTTAAACTTGAAGAACAATAAATTGGCGAATGGTACTGTTTGGATGCTTTGCATATATGTTTCTTAGACTATATAGAAGTAATATATACAAAGATATCAACCGTCTACCTGTTCCATTCATTGTTCTACTTGTCGAAAATTACAAATAATTTCCGATAAAGGATTAACAATGGGGCTCGTAGTTCACTTAAATTTGAAGAACAAAAAATTGGCGAATTGAACTGATTGGATGCTTTTCATATGTGTTTCTTAGACTATTTAGAAGCAATATATAAAAAGATTTCAACCGTCTAACTTTTCGATTCATTGTTCTACTTGTAGAAAGTTACAAATAATTTCCTTTAAAGGATTAACAATGGGGCTCGTATTTCACTTAAACTTGAATAACAAAAAATTGGCGAATGGTACTGTTTGGATGCTTTGCATATATGTTTCTTAGACTACATAGAAGCAATATATACAAAGACTTCAACCGTCTACCTGTTCCATTCATTGTTCTACTTGTCGAAAGTTACAAATCATTTCCGATAACGGATTAACCATTGGGGCTCATTGTTCACTTAAACTTGAAGAACAAAAAATTGTCGTATTGTACTGTTTGGATGCTTTGCATATATGTTTCTTAGACTATATAGAAGCAATATATACAATGATTTCAACCGTCTACCTGTTCCATTCATTGTTCTACTTGTCGAAAATTACAAATAATTTCCGATAAAGGATTAACCATTGGGGCTCATTGTTCACTAAACTTGAAGATCAAATAATTGGCGAATTGTACTGTTTGGATGATATGCAGATATGTTTCTTAGACTATATAGAAGCAATTTATAGAAGGATTTCCTCCGTCTACCTGTTCCATTCATTGTTCTACTTGTAGAAAATTACAATTAATTTCCGTTAAAGTATTAACAATGGGGCTCGTAGTTCACTTAAACTTGAAGATCAAATAATTGGCGAATTGTACTGTTTGGATGATATGCAGATATGTTTCTTAGACTATATAGAAGCAATATATAGAAAGATTTCACCCGTCTACCTTTACTATTCATTGTTCTACTTGTAGAAAGTTACAAATAATTTCCATTTCATGATTATCAATGGGGCTCGTTATTCACTTCAACTTGAAGAACAACAAATTGGCGAATGGTACTGTTTGGATGCTTTGCATATATGTTTCTTAGACTATATTGAAGCAATATATACAAAGATTTCAACCGTATACCTGTTCCATTCATTGTTCTACTTGTCGAAAATTACAAATAATTTCCGATAAAGGATTAACAATGGGGCTCATTGTTCACTTGAACTTGAAGAACAAAAAATTGGCGAATGGTACTGTTTGGATGCTTTGCGTTCATGTTCCTTAGACTATATGGAAGCAATATATACAAAGATTTCAGCCGTCTACGTGTTCCAATCATTGTTCTACTTGTCGAAATTTAGAAATAATTTCCTTTAAAGGATTAAGAATGGGGCTCGTTGTTCACTTAAACTTGAAGAACAATAAATTGGCAAATTGTACAGCTTGGATGCTTTGCATATATGTATCTTAGACTATATAGAAGCAATATATAGAAAGATTTCACTCGTATACCTGTACTATTCATGTTCTACTTGTAGAAAGTTACAAATAATTTCCATTTCATGATTATCAATGGGGCTTGTTGTTCACTAATACTTGAAGATACAAAAATTGGCGAATGTTACTGTTTAGATGCTTTGCATATAGGTTTCTTAGACTATATAGAAGCAGCATATACAAAGATTTCAACCGTCTACCTGTTCTATTCATTGTTCTACTTGTAGAAACTTACAAATAATTACCGTTTCATGATTGTCAATGGGGCTCGTTGTTCACTTAAACTTGAAGAACAAAAAATTGGCGAATGGTACAGTTTGGATCCTTTGCATATATGTTTCTTAGACTATATAGAAGCAATATATACAAAGATTTCAGCCGTCTACGTGTTCCATTCATTGTTCTACTTGTCGAAAATTACTAATAATTTCCGATAAAGGATTAACAATGGGGCTCATTGTTCACTTAAACTTGAAGAACAAAAAATTGGCGAATGGTACTGTTTGGATGCTTTGCTTACATGTTTCTTAGACTATATGGAAGCAATATATACAAAGATTTCAACCGTCTACGTGTTCCAATCATTGTTCTACTTGTCGAAATTTACAAATAATTTCCTTTAAAGGATTAACAATGTGGCCCGTTGTTCACTTAAACTTGAAGAACAATAAATTGGTAAATTGTACTGATTTGATACTTTGCATATATGTTTCTTAGACTATATAGAAGCAATATATACAATGATTTCAACCGTCTACCTGTTCCATTCATTGTTCTACTTGTCGAAATATACAAATAATTTCCTTTAAAGGATTAACAATGGGGCTCGTAGTTCACTTAAACTTGAAGAACAAAAAATTGGCGAATGGTACTGTTTGGATGCTTTGCGTACATGTTTCTTAGACTATATGGAAGCAATATATACAAAGAATTCAACCGTCTAAGTGTTTCAATCATTGTTCTACTTGTCGAAATTTACAAATAATTTCCTTTAAAGGATTAACAATGGGTCTCGTTGTTCACTTAAACTTGAAGAACAATAAATTGGCGAATGTTACTGTTTAGATGCTTTGCATATATGTTTCGTAGACTATATAGAAGCAATATATACAAAGATCTCAACCGTCTACCTGTACCATTCATTGTTCTACTTGTAGAAATTTAGAAATAATTTCCGATAAAGGATTAACCATTGGGGCTCATTGTTCACTTATACTTGAAGAACAAAAAATTGGCGAATTGTACTGTTTGGATTCTTTGCATATATGTTTCTTAGACTATATAGAAGCAATATATAAAAAGATTTCACCCGTGTACCTGTACTATTCATTGTTCTACTTGTAGAAAGTTACAAATAATTTCCATTTCATGATTATCAATGGGGCTTGTTGTTCACTAATACTTGAAGATACAAAAATTGGCGAATGTTACTGTTTAGATGCTTTGCATATAGGTTTCTTAGACTATATAGAAGCAGCACATACAAAGATTTCAACCGTCTACCTGTTCTATTCATTGTTCTACTTGTAGAAGCTTACAAATAATTACCGTTTCATGATTGTCAATGGGGCTCGTTGTTCACTTAAACTTGAAGAACAAAAAATTGGCGAATGGTACAGTTAGGATCCTTTGCATATATGTTTCTTAGACTATATAGAAGCAATATATACAAAGATTTCAGCCGTCTACGTGTTCCATTCATTGTTCTACTTGTCGAAAATTACTAATAATTTCCGATAAAGGATTAACAATGGGGCTCATTGTTCACTAATACTTGAAGAACAAAAAATTGGCGAATGGTACTGTTTGGATGCTTTGCGTACATGTTTCTTAGACTATATGGAAGCAATATATACAAAGATTTCAACCGTCTACGTTTTCCAATCATTGTTCTACTTGTCGAAATTTACAAATAATTTCCTTTAAAGGATAACAATGGGGCTCGTTGTCCACTTAAACTTGAAGAACAAAAAATTAGCGAATGGTACAGTTTGGATGCTTTGCAATATGTTTCTTAGACTATATGGAAGCAATATATTCAAATATTTCAACCGTCTACGTGTTCCAATCATTGTTCTACTTGTCGTAATTTACAAATAATTTCCTTTAAAGGATTAACAATGTGGCTCGTTGTTCACTTAAACTTGAAGAACATTAAATTGGCAAATTGTACTGATTTGATGCTTTGCATATATGTTTCTTAGACTATATAAAAGCAATATATACAATGATTTCAACCGTCTACCTGTTCCATTCATTGTTCTACTTGTCGAAATATACAAATAATTTCCTTTAAAGGATTAACAATGGGGCTCGTAGTTCACTTAAACTTGAAGAACAATAAATTGGCGAATGTTACTGTTTAGATGCTTTGCATATATGTTTCTTAGACTATATAGAAGCAATATATACAAAGATCTCAACCGTCTACCTGTACCATTCATTGTTCTACTTGTATAAAGTTACAAATAATTTCCATTTCATGATTATCAATGGGGTTCGTTGTTCACTTAAACTTGAAGAACAAAAAATTGGCGAATGTTACTGTTTAGATGCTTTGCATATATGTTTCTTAGACTATATAGAAGTAATATATACAAAGATCTCAACCGTCTACCTGTACCATTCATTGTTCTACTTGTCGAAAGATACAAATAATTTCCGATAAAGGATTAACCATTGGGGCTCATTGTTCACTTATACTTGAAGAACAAAAAATTGGCGAATTGTACTGTTTGGATGCTTTGCATATATGTTTCTTAGACTATATAGAAGCAATATATACAAAGATTACAACCGTCTACCTGTTCCATTCATTGTTCTACTTGTCGAAAATTACAAATAATTTCCGATAAAGGATTAACAATGGGGCTCATTGTTCACTTAAACTTGAAGAACAAAAAATTGGCGAATGGTACTGTTTGGATGCTTTGCGTACGTGTTTCTTAGACTATATGGAAGCAATATATACAAAGATTTCAACCGTCTAAGTGTTCCAATCATTGTTCTACTTGTCGAAATTTACAAATAATTTCCTTTAAAGGATTAACAATGTGGCTCGTTGTTCACTTAAACTTGAGGAACAATAAATTGGCAAATTGTACTGATTTGATGCTTTGCATATATGTTTCTTAGACTATATAGAAGCAATATATACAATGATTTCAACCGTCTACCTGTTCCATTCATTGTTCTACTTGTCGAAATATACAAATAATTTCCTTTAAAGGATTAACAATGGGGCTCGTAGTTCACTTAAACTTGAAGAACAAAAAATTGGCGAATGGTACTGTTTGAATGCTTTGCATATATGTTTCTTAGACTATATAGAAGCAATATATATACAAAGATTTCAACCGTCTACCTGTTCCATTCATTGTTTTACTTGTCGAATGTTACAAATAATTTCCGTTAAATGATTAACAATGGGGCTCGTAGTTCACTTAAACTTGAAGAACAAAAAATTGGCGGATTGTACTGTTTGGATGCTTTGCATATATGTTTCTTAGACTATATAGAGCAATATATACGAAGATTTCAACCGTCTACCTGTTCCATTCATCGTTCTACTTGTCGAAAATTACAAATAATTTCCGATAAAGGATTAACCATTGGGGCTCATTGTTCACTTAAACTTGAAGAACAATAAATTGTCGAATTGTACTATTTGGATGCTTTGCATATATGTTTCTTAGACTATATAGAAGCATAAATACAATGTTTTCAACCGTCTACCTGTTCCATTCATTGTTCTACTTGTCGAAAGTTACAAATAATTTCCGTTAAGGGATTAACAATGGGGATCGTAGTTTACTTAAACTTGAAGAACAAAAAATTGGCGAATGGTACTGTTTGGATGCTTTGCATATATGTTTCTTAGACTATATAGAAGCAATATATACATTGATTTCAACCGTCTACCTGTTCCATTCATTGTTCTACTTGTCGGAAGTTACAAATAATTTCCGTTAAAGTATTAACAATGGGGCTCGTAGTTCACTTAAACATGAAGATGAAATAATTGGCGAATGGTACTGTTTGGATGCTTTGCATATATGTTTCTTAGACTATATGGAAGCAATATATACAAAGATTTCAACCGTCTGCGTGTTCCAATCATTGTTCTACTTGTAGAAAGTTACAATTAATTTCCGTTAAAGGATTAACAACGGGGCTCGTAGTTCACTTAAACTTGAAGAACAAAAAATTGGCGAATTGTACTGTTTGGATGCTTTGCATATATGTTTCGTAGGCTATATAGAAGCAATATATACAAAGATTTCAAGCGTCTACCTGTTCCATTCATTGTTCTACTTGTCGCAAGTTACAAATAATTTATGTTAAAGTATTAACAATGGGTCTCGTAGTTCACTTAAACTTGAAGATGAAATAATTGGCGAATTGTACTGTTTGGATGCCTTGCATATATGTTTCTTAGATTATATAGAAGCAATATATACAAAGATTTCAACCGTCTACGTGTTCCAATCATTGTTCTACTTGTCGAAATTTAGAAATAATTTCCTTTAAAGGATTAAGAATGGGGCTCGTTGTTCACTTAAACTTGAAGAACAATAAATTGGCGAATTGTACAGCTTGGATGCTTTGCATATAGGTTTCTTAGACTATATAGAAGCAGCATATACAAAGATTTCAACCGTCTACCTGTTCTATTCATTGTTCTACTTGTAGAAACTTACAAATAATTACCGTTTCATGATTGTCAATGGGGCTCGTTGTTCACTTAAACTTGAAGAACAAAAAATTGGCGAATGGTACAGTTTGGATCCTTTGCATATATGTTTCTTAGACTATATAGAAGCAATATATACAAAGATTTCAGCCGTCTACGTGTTCCATTCATTGTTCTACTTGTCGAAAGTTACAAATCATTTCCGATAACGGATTAACCATTGGGGCTCATTGTTCACTTAAACTTGAAGAACAATAAATTGTCGAATTGTACTATTTGGATGCTTTGCATATATGTTTCATAGACTATATAGAAGCAATATATACAATGTTTTCAACCGTCTACCTGTTCCATTCATTGTTCTACTTGTCGAAAGTTACAAATAATTTCCGTTAAGGGATTAACAATGGGGATCGTAGTTTACTTAAACTTGAAGAACAAAAAATTGGCGAATGGTACTGTTTGGATGCTTTGCATATATGTTTCTTAGACTATATAGAAGCAATATATACATTGATTTCAACCGTCTACCTGTTCCATTCATTGTTCTACTTGTCGGAAGTTACAAATAATTTCCGTTAAAGTATTAACAATGGGGCTCGTAGTTCACTTAAACATGAAGATGAAATAATTGGCGAATGGTACTGTTTGGATGCTTTGCATATATGTTTCTTAGACTATATGGAAGCAATATATACAAAGATTTCAACCGTCTGCGTGTTCCAATCATTGGTCTACTTGTAGAAAGTTACAATTAATTTCCGGTAAAGGATTAACAATGGGGCTCGTAGTTCACTTAAACTTGAAGAACAAAAAATTGGCGAATTGTACTGTTTGGATGCTTTGCATATATGTTTCGTAGGCTATATAGAAGCAATATATACAATGATTTCAACCGTCTACCTGATCCATTCATTGTTCTACTTGTCGAAATTTACAAATAATTTCCTTTAAAGGATTAACAATGGGGCTCGTAGTTCACTTAAACTTGAAGATCAAAAAATTGGCGAATTGAACTGTTTGGATGCTTTGCATATGTGTTTCTTAGACTATTTAGAAGCAATATGTAGAAAGATTTCACCCGTCTACCTGTACTATTCATTGTTCTACTTGTAGAAAGTTACAAATAATTTCCATTTCATGATTATCATTGGGGCTCGCTGTTCACTTAAACTTGAAGATCAAAAAATTGGCGAATGTCACTGTTTAGATGCTTTGCATATAGGTTTCTTAGACTATATAGAAGCAACATATACAAAGATTTCAACCGTCTACCTGTTCTATTCATTGTTCTTCTTGTCGAAAGTTACAAATAATTTCCGTTTCATGATTATCAATGGGCCTCGTTGTTCACTTAAAATTGAAGAACAAAAAATTGGCGAATGGTACTGTTTGGATGCTTTGCATATATGTTTCTTAGACTATATAGAAGCAATATATAGAAAGATTTCACCCGTCTACCTGTACTATTCATTGTTCTACTTGTAGAAAGTTACAAATAATTTCCATTTCATGATTATCAATGGGGTTCGTTGTTCACTTAAACTTGAAGATCAAAAAATTGGCGAATGTTACTGGTTAGATGCTTTGCATATAGGTTTCTTAGACTATATAGAAGCAACATATACAAAGATTTCTACCGTCTGCCCGTTCGATTCATTGTTCTACTTGCAGAAAGTTACAAATAATTTCCTTTAAAGGATTAAAAATGGGGCTCGTAGTTCACTTAAACTTGATGAACAAAAAATTGTCGAATGTTACTGTTTAGATGCTTTGCATATATGTTTCTTAGACTATATAGAGGCAATATATACAATGATTTCAACCGTCTACCTGTTCCATTCATTGTTCTACTTGTCGAAAGTTACAAATAATTTCCGATAAAGGAATAACTATGGGGCTCATTGTTCACTTAAACTTGAAGAATAAAAAATTGGCGAATGTCACTGTTTTGATGCTTTGCATATAGGTTTATTAGACTATATAGAAGCAACATATACAAAGATTTCAACCGTCTACGTGTTCCAATCATTGTTCTACTTGTCGAAGTTTACAAATAATTTCCTTTAAAGCATTAACAATGGGGCTCGTAGTTCACTTAAACTTGAAGAACAATAAATTGGCGAATGGTACTGTTTGGATGCTTTGCATATATGTTTCTTAGACTATATAGAAGTAATATATACAAAGATATCAACCGTCTACCTGTTCCATTCATTGTTCCACTTGTCGAAAATTACTAATAATTTCCGATAAAGGATTAACAATGGGGCTCATTGTTCACTTAAACTTGAAGAACAAAAAATTGGCGAATGGTACTGTTTGGATGCTTTGCATATATGTTTCTCAGATTATATAGAAGCAATATATACAAAGATTTCAACCGTCTACCTGTTCCACTCATTGTTCTACTTGTCGCAAGTTACAAATAATTTGCGTTAAAGTATTAACAATGGGTCTCGTAGTTCACTTAAACTTGAAGATGAAATAATTGGCGAATTGTACTGTTTGGATGCTTTGCATATATGTTTCTTAGACTATATAGAAGCAATATATACAAAGATTTCAACCGTCTACCTGTTCCATTCATTGTTCTACTTGTCGAAAGTTACAAATAATTTCCGATAAAGGATTAAACATTGGGGCTCATTGTTCACTTAAACTTGAAGAACAAAAAATTGGCGAATGGTACTGTTTGGATGCTTTGCATATATGTTTCTTAGACTATATAGAAGCAATATATACAATGATTTCAACCGTCTACCTGTTCCATTCATTGTTCTACTTGTCGAAATTTACAAATAATTTCCCTTTCATGATTATCAATGGGGCTCGTTGTTCACTTAAACTTGAATAACAAAAAATTGGCGAACGGTACTGTTTGGATGCTTTGAATATATGTTTCTTAGACTACATAGAAGCAATATATACAAAGATTTCAACCGTCTACCTGTTCCATTCATTGTTCTACTTGTCGAAAGTTACAAATCATTTCCGATAACGGATTAACCATTGGGGCTCATTGTTCACTTAAACTTGAAGAACAAAAAATTGTCGAATTGTACTGTTTGGATGCTTTGCATATATGTTTCTTAGACTATATAGAAGTAATATATACAAAGATATCAACCGTCTACCTGTTCCATTCATTGTTCTACTTGTCGAAAATTACAAATAATTTCCGATAAAGGATTAACAATGGGGCTCGTAGTTCACTTAAATTTGAAGAACAAAAAATTGGCGAATTGAACTGATTGGATGCTTTTCATATGTGTTTCTTAGACTATTTAGAAGCAATATATAAAAAGATTTCAACCGTCTAACTGTTCGATTCATTGTTCTACTTGTAGAAAGTTACAAATAATTTCCTTTAAAGGATTAACAATGGGGCTCGTATTTCACTTAAACTTGAATAACAAAAAATTGGCGAATGGTACTGTTTGGATGCTTTGCATATATGTTTCTTAGACTACATAGAAGCAATATATACAAAGATTTCAACCGTCTACCTGTTCCATTCATTGTTCTACTTGTCGAAAGTTACAAATAATTTCCGTTAAGGGATTAACAATGGGGATCGTAGTTTACTTAAACTTGAAGAACAATAAATTGGCGAATGGTACTGTTTGGATGCTTTGCATATATGTTTCTTAGACTATATAGAAGCAATATATACATTGATTTCAACCGTCTACCTGTTCCATTCATTGTTCTACTTGTCGGAAGTTACAAATAATTTCCGTTAAAGTATTAACAATGGGGCTCGTTGTTCACTTAAACATGAAGATGAAATAATTGGCGAATTGTACTGTTTGGATGCTTTGCATATATGTTTCTTAGATTATATAGAAGCAATATATACAAAGATTTCAACCGTCTACCTGTTCCATTCATTGTTCTACTTGTCGAAAATTACAAATAATTTCCGATAAAGGATTAACCATTGGGGCTCATTGTTCACTTAAACTTGAAGAACAATAAATTGTCGAATTGTACTATTTGGATGCTTTGCATATATGTTTCATAGACTATATAGAAGCAATATATACAATGTTTTCAACCGTCTACCTGTTCCATTCATTGTTCTACTTGTCGAAAGTTACAAATAATTTCCGTTAAGGGATTAACAATGGGGATCGTAGTTTACTTAAACTTGAAGAACAATAAATTGGCGAATGGTACTGTTTGGATGCTTTGCATATATGTTTCTTAGACTATATAGAAGCAATATATACATTGATTTCAACCGTCTACCTGTTCCATTCATTGTTCTACTTGTCGGAAGTTACAAATAATTTCCGTTAAAGTATTAACAATGGGGCTCGTTGTTCACTTAAACATGAAGATGAAATAATTGGCGAATTGTACTGTTTGGATGCTTTGCATATATGTTTCTTAGATTATATAGAAGCAATATATACAAAGATTTCAACCGTCTACCTGTTCTATTCATTGTTCTTCTTGTCGAAAGTTACAAATAATTTCCGTTTCATGATTATCAATGGGCCTCGTTGTTCACTTAAAATTGAAGAACAAAAAATTGGCGAATGGTACTGTTTGGATGCTTTGCATATATGTTTCTTAGACTATATAGAAGCAATATATAGAAAGATTTCACCCGTCTACCTGTACTATTCATTGTTCTACTTGTAGAAAGTTACAAATAATTTCCATTTCATGATTATCAATGGGGTTCGTTGTTCACTTAAACTTGAAGATCAAAAAATTGGCGAATGTTACTGGTTAGATGCTTTGCATATAGGTTTCTTAGACTATATAGAAGCAACATATACAAAGATTTCTACCGTCTACCCGTTCGATTCATTGTTCTACTTGCAGAAAGTTACAAATAATTTCCTTTAAAGGATTAAAAATGGGGCTCGTAGTTCACTTAAACTTGATGAACAAAAAATTGTCGAATGTTACTGTTTAGATGCTTTGCATATATGTTTCTTAGACTATATAGAAGCAATATATACAATGATTTCAACCGTCTACCTGTTCCATTCATTGTTCTACTTGTCGAAAGTTACAAATAATTTCCGATAAAGGAATAACTATGGGGCTCATTGTTCACTTAAACTTGAAGAATAAAAAATTGGCGAATGTCACTGTTTTGATGCTTTGCATATAGGTTTATTAGACTATATAGAAGCAACATATACAAAGATTTCAACCGTCTACGTGTTCCAATCATTGTTCTACTTGTCGAAGTTTACAAATAATTTCCTTTAAAGCATTAACAATGGGGCTCGTAGTTCACTTAAACTTGAAGAACAATAAATTGGCGAATGGTACTGTTTGGATGCTTTGCATATATGTTTCTTAGACTATATAGAAGTAATATATACAAAGATATCAACCGTCTACCTGTTCCATTCATTGTTCTACTTGTCGAAAATTACAAATAATTTCCGATAAAGGATTAACAATGGGGCTCGTAGTTCACTTAAATTTGAAGAACAAAAAATTGGCGAATTGAACTGATTGGATGCTTTTCATATGTGTTTCTTAGACTATTTAGAAGCAATATATAAAAAGATTTCAACCGTCTAACTGTTCGATTCATTGTTCTACTTGTAGAAAGTTACAAATAATTTCCTTTAAAGGATTAACAATGGGGCTCGTATTTCACTTAAACTTGAATAACAAAAAATTGGCGAATGGTACTGTTTGGATGCTTTGCATATATGTTTCTTAGACTACATAGAAGCAATATATACAAAGATTTCAACCGTCTACCTGTTCCATTCATTGTTCTACTTGTCGAAAGTTGCAAATCATCTCCGATAACGGATTAACCATTGGGGCTCATTGTTCACTTAAACTTGAAGAACAAAAAATTGTCGAATTGTACTGTTTGGATGCTTTGCATATATGTTTCTTAGACTATATAGAAGTAATATATACAAAGATATCAACCGTCTACCTGTTCCATTCATTGTTCTACTTGTCGAAAATTACAAATAATTTCCGATAAAGGATTAACAATGGGGCTCGTAGTTCACTTAAATTTGAAGAACAAAAAATTGGCGAATTGAACTGATTGGATGCTTTTCATATGTGTTTCTTAGACTATTTAGAAGCAATATATAAAAAGATTTCAACCGTCTAACTGTTCGATTCATTGTTCTACTTGTAGAAAGTTACAAATAATTTCCTTTAAAGGATTAACAATGGGGCTCGTATTTCACTTAAACTTGAATAACAAAAAATTGGCGAATGGTACTGTTTGGATGCTTTGCATATATGTTTCTTAGACTACATAGAAGCAATATATACAAAGATTTCAACCGTCTACCTGTTCCATTCATTGTTCTACTTGTCGAAAGTTACAAATCATTTCCGATAACGGATTAACCATTGGGGCTCAATGTTCACTTAAACTTGAAGAACAAAAAATTGTCGAATTGTACTGTTTGGATGCATTGCATATATGTTTCTTAGACTATATAGAAGCAATATATACAATGATTTCAACCGTCTACCTGTTCCATTCATTGTTCTACTTGTCGAAAATTACAAATAATTTCCGATGAAGGATTAACCATTGGGGCTCATTGTTCACTTAAACTTGAAGAACAATAAATTGTCGAATTGTACTATTTGGATGCTTTGCATATATGTTTCATAGACTATATAGAAGCAATATATACAATGTTTTCAACCGTCTACCTGTTCCATTCATTGTTCTACTTGTCGAAAGTTACAAATAATTTCCGTTAAGGGATTAACAATGGGGATCGTAGTTTACTTAAACTTGAAGAACAATAAATTGGCGAATGGTACTGTTTGGATGCTTTGCATATATGTTTCTTAGACTATATAGAAGCAATATATACATTGATTTCAACCGTCTACCTGTTCCATTCATTGTTCTACTTGTCGGAAGTTACAAATAATTTCCGTTAAAGTATTAACAATGGGGCTCGTTGTTCACTTAAACATGAAGATGAAATAATTGGCGAATTGTACTGTTTGGATGCTTTGCATATATGTTTCTTAGATTATATAGAAGCAATATATACAAAGATTTCAACCGTCTACCTGTTCCATTCATTGTTCTACTTGTCGAAAATTACAAATAATTTCCGATAAAGGATTAACCATTGGGGCTCATTGTTCACTTAAACTTGAAGAACAATAAATTGTCGAATTGTACTATTTGGATGCTTTGCATATATGTTTCATAGACTATATAGAAGCAATATATACAATGTTTTCAACCGTCTACCTGTTCCATTCATTGTTCTACTTGTCGAAAGTTACAAATAATTTCCGTTAAGGGATTAACAATGGGGATCGTAGTTTACTTAAACTTGAAGAACAAAAAATTGGCGAATGGTACTGTTTGGATGCTTTGCATATATGTTTCTTAGACTATATAGAAGCAATATATACATTGATTTCAACCGTCTACCTGTTCCATTCATTGTTGTACTTGTCGGAAGTTACAAATAATTTCCGTTAAAGTATTAACAATGGGGCTCGTAGTTCACTTAAACATGAAGATGAAATAATTGGCGAATGGTACTGTTTGGATGCTTTGCATATATGTTTCTTAGACTATATGGAAGCAATATATACAAAGATTTCAACCGTCTGCGTGTTCCAATCATTGGTCTACTTGTAGAAAGTTACAATTAATTTCCGTTAAAGGATTAACAATGGGGCTCGTAGTTCACTTAAACTTGAAGAACAAAAAATTGGCGAATTGTACTGTTTGGATGCTTTGCATATATGTTTCGTAGGCTATATAGAAGCAATATATACAATGATTTCAACCGTCTACCTGATCCATTCATTGTTCTACTTGTCGAAATTTACAAATAATTTCCTTTAAAGGATTAACAATGGGGCTCGTAGTTCACTTAAACTTGAAGATCAAAAAATTGGCGAATTGAACTGTTTGGATGCTTTGCATATGTGTTTCTTAGACTATTTAGAAGCAATATGTAGAAAGATTTCACCCGTCTACCTGTACTATTCATTGTTCTACTTGTAGAAAGTTACAAATAATTTCCATTTCATGATTATCATTGGGGCTCGCTGTTCACTTAAACTTGAAGATCAAAAAATTGGCGAATGTCACTGTTTAGATGCTTTGCATATAGGTTTCTTAGACTATATAGAAGCAACATATACAAAGATTTCAACCGTCTACCTGTTCTATTCATTGTTCTTCTTGTCGAAAGTTACAAATAATTTCCGTTTCATGATTATCAATGGGCCTCGTTGTTCACTTAAAATTGAAGAACAAAAAATTGGCGAATGGTACTGTTTGGATGCTTTGCATATATGTTTCTTAGACTATATAGAAGCAATATATAGAAAGATTTCACCCGTCTACCTGTACTATTCATTGTTCTACTTGTAGAAAGTTACAAATAATTTCGATTTCATGATTATCAATGGGGTTCGTTGTTCACTTAAACTTGAAGATCAAAAAATTGGCGAATGTTACTGGTTAGATGCTTTGCATATAGGTTTCTTAGACTATATAGAAGCAACATATACAAAGATTTCTACCGTCTACCCGTTCGATTCATTGTTCTACTTGCAGAAAGTTACAAATAATTTCCTTTAAAGGATTAAAAATGGGGCTCGTAGTTCACTTAAACTTGATGAACAAAAAATTGTCGAATGTTACTGTTTAGATGCTTTGCATATATGTTTCTTAGACTATATAGAGGCAATATATACAATGATTTCAACCGTCTACCTGTTCCATTCATTGTTCTACTTGTCGAAAGTTACAAATAATTTCCGATAAAGGAATAACTATGGGGCTCATTGTTCACTTAAACTTGAAGAATAAAAAATTGGCGAATGTCACTGTTTTGATGCTTTGCATATAGGTTTATTAGACTATATAGAAGCAACATATACAAAGATTTCAACCGTCTACGTGTTCCAATCATTGTTCTACTTGTCGAAGTTTACAAATAATTTCCTTTAAAGCATTAACAATGGGGCTCGTAGTTCACTTAAACTTGAAGAACAATAAATTGGCGAATGGTACTGTTTGGATGCTTTGCATATATGTTTCTTAGACTATATAGAAGTAATATATACAAAGATATCAACCGTCTACCTGTTCCATTCATTGTTCTACTTGTCGAAAATTACTAATAATTTCCGATAAAGGATTAACAATGGGGCTCATTGTTCACTTAAACTTGAAGAACAAAAAATTGGCGAATGGTACTGTTTGGATGCTTTGCATATATGTTTCTCAGATTATATAGAAGCAATATATACAAAGATTTCAACCGTCTACCTGTTCCACTCATTGTTCTACTTGTCGCAAGTTACAAATAATTTGCGTTAAAGTATTAACAATGGGTCTCGTAGTTCACTTAAACTTGAAGATGAAATAATTGGCGAATTGTACTGTTTGGATGCTTTGCATATATGTTTCTTAGACTATATAGAAGCAATATATACAAAGATTTCAACCGTCTACCTGTTCCATTCATTGTTCTACTTGTCGAAAGTTACAAATAATTTCCGATAAAGGATTAAACATTGGGGCTCATTGTTCACTTAAACTTGAAGAACAAAAAATTGGCGAATGGTACTGTTTGGATGCTTTGCATATATGTTTCTTAGACTATATAGAAGCAATATATACAATGATTTCAACCGTCTACCTGTTCCATTCATTGTTCTACTTGTCGAAAGTTGCAAATCATCTCCGATAACGGATTAACCATTGGGGCTCATTGTTCACTTAAACTTGAAGAACAAAAAATTGTCGAATTGTACTGTTTGGATGCTTTGCATATATGTTTCTTAGACTATATAGAAGTAATATATACAAAGATATCAACCGTCTACCTGTTCCATTCATTGTTCTACTTGTCGAAAATTACAAATAATTTCCGATAAAGGATTAACAATGGGGCTCGTAGTTCACTTAAATTTGAAGAACAAAAAATTGGCGAATTGAACTGATTGGATGCTTTTCATATGTGTTTCTTAGACTATTTAGAAGCAATATATAAAAAGATTTCAACCGTCTAACTGTTCGATTCATTGTTCTACTTGTAGAAAGTTACAAATAATTTCCTTTAAAGGATTAACAATGGGGCTCGTATTTCACTTAAACTTGAATAACAAAAAATTGGCGAATGGTACTGTTTGGATGCTTTGCATATATGTTTCTTAGACTACATAGAAGCAATATATACAAAGATTTCAACCGTCTACCTGTTCCATTCATTGTTCTACTTGTCGAAAGTTACAAATCATTTCCGATAACGGATTAACCATTGGGGCTCAATGTTCACTTAAACTTGAAGAACAAAAAATTGTCGAATTGTACTGTTTGGATGCATTGCATATATGTTTCTTAGACTATATAGAAGCAATATATACAATGATTTCAACCGTCTACCTGTTCCATTCATTGTTCTACTTGTCGAAAATTACAAATAATTTCCGATGAAGGATTAACCATTGGGGCTCATTGTTCACTTAAACTTGAAGAACAATAAATTGTCGAATTGTACTATTTGGATGCTTTGCATATATGTTTCATAGACTATATAGAAGCAATATGTACAATGTTTTCAACCGTCTACCTGTTCCATTCATTGTTCTACTTGTCGAAAGTTACAAATAATTTCCGTTAAGGGATTAACAATGGGGATCGTAGTTTACTTAAACTTGAAGAACAATAAATTGGCGAATGGTACTGTTTGGATGCTTTGCATATATGTTTCTTAGACTATATAGAAGCAATATATACATTGATTTCAACCGTCTACCTGTTCCATTCATTGTTCTACTTGTCGGAAGTTACAAATAATTTCCGTTAAAGTATTAACAATGGGGCTCGTTGTTCACTTAAACATGAAGATGAAATAATTGGCGAATTGTACTGTTTGGATGCTTTGCATATATGTTTCTTAGATTATATAGAAGCAATATATACAAAGATTTCAACCGTCTACCTGTTCCATTCATTGTTCTACTTGTCGAAAATTACAAATAATTTCCGATAAAGGATTAACCATTGGGGCTCATTGTTCACTTAAACTTGAAGAACAATAAATTGTCGAATTGTACTATTTGGATGCTTTGCATATATGTTTCATAGACTATATAGAAGCAATATATACAATGTTTTCAACCGTCTACCTGTTCCATTCATTGTTCTACTTGTCGAAAGTTACAAATAATTTCCGTTAAGGGATTAACAATGGGGATCGTAGTTTACTTAAACTTGAAGAACAAAAAATTGGCGAATGGTACTGTTTGGATGCTTTGCATATATGTTTCTTAGACTATATAGAAGCAATATATACATTGATTTCAACCGTCTACCTGTTCCATTCATTGTTCTACTTGTCGGAAGTTACAAATAATTTCCGTTAAAGTATTAACAATGGGGCTCGTAGTTCACTTAAACATGAAGATGAAATAATTGGCGAATGGTACTGTTTGGATGCTTTGCATATATGTTTCTTAGACTATATGGAAGCAATATATACAAAGATTTCAACCGTCTGCGTGTTCCAATCATTGGTCTACTTGTAGAAAGTTACAATTAATTTCCGTTAAAGGATTAACAATGGGGCTCGTAGTTCACTTAAACTTGAAGAACAAAAAATTGGCGAATTGTACTGTTTGGATGCTTTGCATATATGTTTCGTAGGCTATATAGAAGCAATATATACAATGATTTCAACCGTCTACCTGATCCATTCATTGTTCTACTTGTCGAAATTTACAAATAATTTCCGTTAAGGGATTAACAATGGGGATCGTAGTTTACTTAAACTTGAAGAACAAAAAATTGGCGAATGGTACTGTTTGGATGCTTTGCATATATGTTTCTTAGACTATATAGAAGCAATATATACATTGATTTCAACCGTCTACCTGTTCCATTCATTGTTCTACTTGTCGGAAGTTACAAATAATTTCCGTTAAAGTATTAACAATGGGGCTCGTAGTTCACTTAAACATGAAGATGAAATAATTGGCGAATGGTACTGTTTGGATGCTTTGCATATATGTTTCTTAGACTATATGGAAGCAATATATACAAAGATTTCAACCGTCTGCGTGTTCCAATCATTGGTCTACTTGTAGAAAGTTACAATTAATTTCCGTTAAAGGATTAACAATGGGGCTCGTAGTTCACTTAAACTTGAAGAACAAAAAATTGGCGAATTGTACTGTTTGGATGCTTTGCATATATGTTTCGTAGGCTATATAGAAGCAATATATACAATGATTTCAACCGTCTACCTGATCCATTCATTGTTCTACTTGTCGAAATTTACAAATAATTTCCTTTAAAGGATTAACAATGGGGCTCGTAGTTCACTTAAACTTGAAGATCAAAAAATTGGCGAATTGAACTGTTTGGATGCTTTGCATATGTGTTTCTTAGACTATTTAGAAGCAATATGTAGAAAGATTTCACCCGTCTACCTGTACTATTCATTGTTCTACTTGTAGAAAGTTACAAATAATTTCCATTTCATGATTATCATTGGGGCTCGCTGTTCACTTAAACTTGAAGATCAAAAAATTGGCGAATGTCACTGTTTAGATGCTTTGCATATAGGTTTCTTAGACTATATAGAAGCAACATATACAAAGATTTCAACCGTCTACCTGTTCTATTCATTGTTCTTCTTGTCGAAAGTTACAAATAATTTCCGTTTCATGATTATCAATGGGCCTCGTTGTTCACTTAAAATTGAAGAACAAAAAATTGGCGAATGGTACTGTTTGGATGCTTTGCATATATGTTTCTTAGACTATATAGAAGCAATATATAGAAAGATTTCACCCGTCTACCTGTACTATTCATTGTTCTACTTGTAGAAAGTTACAAATAATTTCCATTTCATGATTATCAATGGGGTTCGTTGTTCACTTAAACTTGAAGATCAAAAAATTGGCGAATGTTACTGGTTAGATGCTTTGCATATAGGTTTCTTAGACTATATAGAAGCAACATATACAAAGATTTCTACCGTCTACCCGTTCGATTCATTGTTCTACTTGCAGAAAGTTACAAATAATTTCCTTTAAAGGATTAAAAATGGGGCTCGTAGTTCACTTAAACTTGATGAACAAAAAATTGTCGAATGTTACTGTTTAGATGCTTTGCATATATGTTTCTTAGACTATATAGAGGCAATATATACAATGATTTCAACCGTCTACCTGTTCCATTCATTGTTCTACTTGTCGAAAGTTACAAATAATTTCCGATAAAGGAATAACTATGGGGCTCATTGTTCACTTAAACTTGAAGAATAAAAAATTGGCGAATGTCACTGTTTTGATGCTTTGCATATAGGTTTATTAGACTATATAGAAGCAACATACACAAAGATTTCAACCGTCTACGTGTTCCAATCATTGTTCTACTTGTCGAAGTTTACAAATAATTTCCTTTAAAGCATTAACAATGGGGCTCGTAGTTCACTTAAACTTGAAGAACAATAAATTGGCGAATGGTACTGTTTGGATGCTTTGCATATATGTTTCTTAGACTATATAGAAGTAATATATACAAAGATATCAACCGTCTACCTGTTCCATTCATTGTTCTACTTGTCGAAAATTACTAATAATTTCCGATAAAGGATTAACAATGGGGCTCATTGTTCACTTAAACTTGAAGAACAAAAAATTGGCGAATGGTACTGTTTGGATGCTTTGCATATATGTTTCTCAGATTATATAGAAGCAATATATACAAAGATTTCAACCGTCTACCTGTTCCACTCATTGTTCTACTTGTCGCAAGTTACAAATAATTTGCGTTAAAGTATTAACAATGGGTCTCGTAGTTCACTTAAACTTGAAGATGAAATAATTGGCGAATTGTACTGTTTGGATGCTTTGCATATATGTTTCTTAGACTATATAGAAGCAATATATACAAAGATTTCAACCGTCTACCTGTTCCATTCATTGTTCTACTTGTCGAAAGTTACAAATAATTTCCGATAAAGGATTAAACATTGGGGCTCATTGTTCACTTAAACTTGAAGAACAAAAAATTGGCGAATGGTACTGTTTGGATGCTTTGCATATATGTTTCTTAGACTATATAGAAGCAATATATACAATGATTTCAACCGTCTACCTGTTCCATTCATTGTTCTACTTGTCGAAATTTACAAATAATTTCCCTTTCATGATTATCAATGGGGCTCGTTGTTCACTTAAACTTGAATAACAAAAAATTGGCGAACGGTACTGTTTGGATGCTTTGAATATATGTTTCTTAGACTACATAGAAGCAATATATACAAAGATTTCAACCGTCTACCTGTTCCATTCATTGTTCTACTTGTCGAAAGTTACAAATCATTTCCGATAACGGATTAACCATTGGGGCTCATTGTTCACTTAAACTTGAAGAACAAAAAATTGTCGAATTGTACTGTTTGGATGCTTTGCATATATGTTTTTTAGACTATATAGAAGTAATATATACAAAGATATCAACCGTCTACCTGTTCCATTCATTGTTCTACTTGTCGAAAATTACAAATAATTTCCGATAAAGGATTAACAATGGGGCTCGTAGTTCACTTAAATTTGAAGAACAAAAAATTGGCGAATTGAACTGATTGGATGCTTTTCATATGTGTTTCTTAGACTATTTAGAAGCAATATATAAAAAGATTTCAACCGTCTACCTGTACTATTCATTGTTCTACTTGTAGACAGTTACAAATAATTTCCATTTCATGATTATCATTGGGGCTCGCTGTTCACTTAAACTTGAAGATCAAAAAATTGGCGAATGTCACTGTTTAGATGCTTTGCATATAGGTTTCTTAGACTATATAGAAGCAACATATACAAAGATTTCAACCGTCTACCTGTTCTATTCATTGTTCTTCTTGTCGAAAGTTACAAATAATTTCCGTTTCATGATTATCAATGGGCCTCGTTGTTCACTTAAAATTGAAGAACAAAAAATTGGCGAATGGTACTGTTTGGATGCTTTGCATATATGTTTCTTAGACTATATAGAAGCAATATATAGAAAGATTTCACCCGTCTACCTGTACTATTCATTGTTCTACTTGTAGAAAGTTACAAATAATTTCCATTTCATGATTATCAATGGGGTTCGTTGTTCACTTAAACTTGAAGATCAAAAAATTGGCGAATGTTACTGGTTAGATGCTTTGCATATAGGTTTCTTAGACTATATAGAAGCAACATATACAAAGATTTCTACCGTCTACCCGTTCGATTCATTGTTCTACTTGCAGAAAGTTACAAATAATTTCCTTTAAAGGATTAAAAATGGGGCTCGTAGTTCACTTAAACTTGATGAACAAAAAATAGTCGAATGTTACTGTTTAGATGCTTTGCATATATGTTTCTTAGACTATATAGAAGCAATATATACAATGATTTCAACCGTCTACCTGTTCCATTCATTGTTCTACTTGTCGAAAGTTACAAATAATTTCCGATAAAGGAATAACTATGGGGCTCATTGTTCACTTAAACTTGAAGAATAAAAAATTGGCGAATGTCACTGTTTTGATGCTTTGCATATAGGTTTATTAGACTATATAGAAGCAACATATACAAAGATTTCAACCGTCTACGTGTTCCAATCATTGTTCTACTTGTCGAAGTTTACAAATAATTTCCTTTAAAGCATTAACAATGGGGCTCGTAGTTCACTTAAACTTGAAGAACAATAAATTGGCGAATGGTACTGTTTGGATGCTTTGCATATATGTTTCTTAGACTATATAGAAGTAATATATACAAAGATATCAACCGTCTACCTGTTCCATTCATTGTTCTACTTGTCGAAAATTACAAATAATTTCCGATAAAGGATTAACAATGGGGCTCGTAGTTCACTTAAATTTGAAGAACAAAAAATTGGCGAATTGAACTGATTGGATGCTTTTCATATGTGTTTCTTAGACTATTTAGAAGCAATATATAAAAAGATTTCAACCGTCTAACTGTTCGATTCATTGTTCTACTTGTAGAAAGTTACAAATAATTTCCTTTAAAGGATTAACAATGGGGCTCGTATTTCACTTAAACTTGAATAACAAAAAATTGGCGAATGGTACTGTTTGGATGCTTTGCATATATGTTTCTTAGACTACATAGAAGCAATATATACAAAGATTTCAACCGTCTACCTGTTCCATTCATTGTTCTAATTGTCGAAAGTTACAAATCATCTCCGATAACGGATTAACCATTGGGGCTCATTGTTCACTTAAACTTGAAGAACAAAAAATTGTCGAATTGTACTGTTTGGATGCTTTGCATATATGTTTCTTAGACTATATAGAAGCAGTATATACAATGATTTCAACCGTCTACCTGTTCCATTCATTGTTCTACTTGTCGAAAATTACAAATAATTTCCGATAAAGGATTAACCATTGGGGCTCATTGTTCACTAAACTTGAAGAACAAAAAATTGTCGAATTGTACTGTTTGGATGCTTCGCATATATGTTTCTTAGACTATATAGAAGCAATATATACAATGATTTCAACCGTCTACCTGTTCCATTCATTGTTCTACTTGTCGAAAATTACAAATAATTTCCGATAAAGGATTAACCATTGGGGCTCATTGTTCACTAAACTTGAAGACCAAAAAATTGTCGAATTGTACTGTTTGGATGCTTTGCATATATGCTTCTTAGACTATATAGAAGCCATATATACAAAGATTTCAAGCGTCTACCTGTTCCATTCATTGTTCTACTTGTCGAAAGTTACAAATAATTTCCTATAAAGGATTAACAATGGGGCTCATTGTTCACTTAAACTTGAAGAACAAAAAATTGGCGAATGGTACTGTTTGGATGCTTTGCATATATGTTTCTTAGACTATATAGAAGCAATATATACATTAATTTCAACCGTCTAACTGTTCCACTCATTGTTCTACTTGTCGCAAGTTACAAATAATTTCCGTTAAAGTATTAATAATGGGGCTCGTAGTTCACTTAAACATGAAGATGAAATAATTGGCGAATTGTACTGTTTGGATGCTTTGCATATATGTTTCTTAGATTATATAGAAGCAATATATACAAAGATTTCAACCGTCTACCTGTTCCATTCATTGTTCTTCTTGTCGAAAGTTACAAATAATTTCCGTTTCATGATTATCAATGGGCCTCGTTGTTCACTTAAAATTGAAGAACAAAAAATTGGCGACTGGTACTGTTTGGATGCTTTGCATATATGTTTCTTAGACTATATAGAAGCAATATATACAAAGATTTCAACCGTCTACCAGTTCCATTCATTGTTCTACTTGTCGAAAGTTACAAATAATTTCCTATAAAGGATTAACAATGGAGCTCATTGTTCACTTAAACTTGAAGAACAAAAAATTGGCGAATGGTACTGTTTGGATGATTTGCATATATGTTTCTTAGACTATATAGAAGCAATATATACATTGATTTCAACCGTCTACCTGTTCCACTCATTGTTCTACTTGTCGCAAGCTACAAATAATTTCCATTAAAGTATTAACAATGGGTCTCGTAGTTCACTTAAACTTGAAGATGGAATAGTTGGCGAATTGTACTGTTTGGATGCTTTGCATATATGTTTCTTAGATTATATAGAAGCAATATATACAAAGATTTCAACCGTCTACCTGTTCCATTCATTGTTCTACTTGTCGAAAATTACAAATAATTTCCGATAAAGGATTAACAATGGGGCTCGTAGTTCACTTAAATTTGAAGAACAAAAAATTGGCGAATTGAACTGATTGGATGCTTTTCATACGTGTTTCTTAGACTATTTAGAAGCAATATATAAAAAGATTTCAACCGTCTAACTGTTCGATTCATTGTTCTACTTGTAGAAAGTTACAAATAATTTCGTTTAAAGGATTAACAATGGGGCTCGTATTTCACTTAAACTTGAATAACAAAAAATTGGCGAATGGTACTGTTTGGATGCTTTGCATATATGTTTCTTAGACAATATAGAAGCAATATATACAAAGATTTCATCCGTCTACCTGTTCCATTCATTGTTTTACTTGTAGAAAGTTACAAATAGTTTCCCTTTCATGATTATCAATGGGGCTCGTTGTTCACTTAAACTTGAAGAACAAAAAATTGGCGAATTGTACTGTTTGGATACTTTGCATATATGTTTCTTAGACTATATAGAAGCAATATATAGAAATATTTCACCCGTCTACCTGTTCTATTCATTGTTCTACTTGTAGAAAGTTCCAAATAATTTCCGTTTCATGATTATCAATGGGGCTCGTAGTTCACTTAAAGTTGAAGAACAAAAAATTGGCGAATGTTACTGTTTGGATGCTTTGCATATAGGTTTCCGAGACTATATAGAAGCAATATATACAAATATTTCAACAGACTACCTGTTCGATTCGTTGTTCTACTTGTAGAAAGTTACAAATAATTTCCTTTAAAGGATTAACAATGGGGCTCGTATTTCACTTAAACTTGAATAACAAAAAATTGGCGAATGGTACTGTTTGGATGCTTTGCATATATGTTTCTTAGACTATATGGCAGCAATATATACAAAGATTTCAACAGTCTACCTGTTCCATTCATTGTTCTACTTGTCCAAAGTTACAAATAATTTCCGATAAAGGATTAAACATTGGGGCTCATTGTTCACGTAAACTTGAAGAACAAAAAATTGGCGGTTTGTACTGTTTGGATGCTTTGCATATATGTTTCTTAGACTATATAGAAGCAATATATACAAAGACTTCAACCGTCTACCTGTTCCATTCATTGTTCTACTTGTCGGAAGTTACAAATAATTTCCGATAAAGGATTAAACATTGGGGCTCATTGTTCACTTAAACTTGAAGAACAAAAAATTGGCGAATGGTACTGTTTGGATGCTTTGCATATATGTTTCTTAGATTATATAGAAGCAATATATAGCAAGATTTCAACCGCCTACCTGTTCCATTCATTGTTCTACTTGTCGAAAGTTGCAAATAATTTCCCTTTCATGATTAACAATGGGGCTCGTAGTTCACTTAAACATGAAGAACAAAAAATTGGCGAATTGTACTGTTTGGATGCTTTGTATATATGTTTCATAGACTATATGGAAGCAATATATACAATGATTTGAACCGTCGACCAGTTCCATTCCTTGTTCTGCTTGTCGAAATTTACGAATAATTTCCATTAAAGGATTAACAATGGGGCTCATTGTTCACTTAAACTTGAAGAACAAAAAATTGGCGAATGGTACTGTTTGGATGCTTTGCATATATGTTTCTTAGACTATATGGCAGCAATATATACAAAGATTTCAACCGTCTACCTGTTCCATTCATTGTTCTACTTGTAGCAATTTACAAATAATTTCCCTTTCATGATTATCAATGGGGCTCGTTGTTCACTTAAACTTGAAGAACAAAAAATTGGCGATTGGTACTGTTTGGATGCCTTGCATATATGTTTCTTAGACTATATAGAAGTAATATATACAAAGATTTCACCCGCCTACCTGTTCCATTCATTGTTCTACTTGTCGAAAGTTACAAATCATTTCCGATAACGGATTAACCATTGGGGCTCATTGTTCACTTAAACTTGAAGAACAAAAAATTGTCGAATTGTACTGTTTGGATGCTTTGCATATATGTTTCTTAGACTATATAGAAGCAATATATACAATGATTTCAACCGTCTACCTGTTCCATTCATTGTTCTACTTGTCGAAAGTTACAAATAATTTCCGTTAAAGGATTAACAATGGGGCTCGTTGTTCACTTAAACTTGAAGAACAAAAAATTGGCGACTTGTACCGTTTGGATGCTTTGCATATATGTTTCATAGACTATATGGAAGTAATATATACAAAGATTTCAACAGTCTACCTGTTCCATTCATTGTTCTACTTGTCCAAAGTTACAAATAATTTCCGATAAAGGATTAAACATTGGGGCTCATTGTTCACTTAAACTTGAAGAACAAAAAATTGGCGGTTTGTACTGTTTGGATGCTTTGCATATATGTTTCTTAGACAATATAGAAGCAATATATACAAAGATTTCATCCGTCTACCTGTTCCATTCATTGTTTTACTTGTAGAAAGTTACAAATAGTTTCCCTTTCATGATTATCAATGGGGCTCGTTGTTCACTTAAACTTGAAGAACAAAAAATTGGCGAATTGTACTGTTTGGATGCTTTGCATATATGTTTCTTAGACTATATAGAAGCAATATATAGAAATATTTCACCCGTCTACCTGTTCTATTCATTGTTCTACTTGTAGAAAGTTCCAAATAATTTCCGTTTCATGATTATCAATGGGGCTCGTAGTTCACTTAAAGTTGAAGAACAAAAAATTGGCGAATGTTACTGTTTGGATGCTTTGCATATAGGTTTCCGAGACTATATAGAAGCAATATATACAAATATTTCAACAGACTACCTGTTCGATTCGTTGTTCTACTTGTAGAAAGTTACAAATAATTTCCTTTAAAGGATTAACAATGGGGCTCGTATTTCACTTAAACTTGAATAACAAAAAATTGGCGAATGGTACTGTTTGGATGCTTTGCATATATGTTTCTTAGACTATATGGCAGCAATATATACAAAGATTTCAACAGTCTACCTGTTCCATTCATTGTTCTACTTGTCCAAAGTTACAAATAATTTCCGATAAAGGATTAAACATTGGGGCTCATTGTTCACGTAAACTTGAAGAACAAAAAATTGGCGGTTTGTACTGTTTGGATGCTTTGCATATATGTTTCTTAGACTATATAGAAGCAATATATACAAAGATTTCAACCGTCTACCTGTTCCATTCATTGTTCTACTTGTCGGAAGTTACAAATAATTTCCGATAAAGGATTAAACATTGGGGCTCATTGTTCACTTAAACTTGAAGAACAAAAAATTGGCGAATGGTACTGTTTGGATGCTTTGCATATATGTTTCTTAGATTATATAGAAGCAATATATAGCAAGATTTCAACCGCCTACCTGTTCCATTCATTGTTCTACTTGTCGAAAGTTGCAAATAATTTCCCTTTCATGATTAACAATGGGGCTCGTAGTTCACTTAAACATGAAGAACAAAAAATTGGCGAATTGTACTGTTTGGATGCTTTGTATATATGTTTCATAGACTATATGGAAGCAATATATACAATGATTTGAACCGTCGACCAGTTCCATTCCTTGTTCTGCTTGTCGAAATTTACGAATAATTTCCATTAAAGGATTAACAATGGGGCTCATTGTTCACTTAAACTTGAAGAACAAAAAATTGGCGAATGGTACTGTTTGGATGCTTTGCATATATGTTTCTTAGACTATATGGCAGCAATATATACAAAGATTTCAACCGTCTACCTGTTCCATTCATTGTTCTACTTGTAGCAATTTACAAATAATTTCCCTTTCATGATTATCAATGGGGCTCGTTGTTCACTTAAACTTGAAGAACAAAAAATTGGCGATTGGTACTGTTTGGATGCCTTGCATATATGTTTCTTAGACTATATAGAAGTAATATATACAAAGATTTCACCCGCCCACGTGTTCCATTCATTGTTCTACTTGTCGAAAGTTACAAATCATTTCCGATAACGGATTAACCATTGGGGCTCATTGTTCACTTAAACTTGAAGAACAAAAAATTGTCGAATTGTACTGTTTGGATGCTTTGCATATATGTTTCTTAGACTATATAGAAGCAATATATACAATGATTTCAACCGTCTACCTGTTCCATTCATTGTTCTACTTGTCGAAAGTTACAAATAATTTCCGATAAAGGATTAAACATTGGGGCTCATTGTTCACTTAAACTTGAAGAACAAAAAATTGGCGGTTTGTACTGTTTGGATGCTTTGCATATATGTTTCTTAGACAATATAGAAGCAATATATACAAAGATTTCATCCGTCTACCTGTTCCATTCATTGTTTTACTTGTAGAAAGTTACAAATAGTTTCCCTTTCATGATTATCAATGGGGCTCGTTGTTCACTTAAACTTGAAGAACAAAAAATTGGCGAATTGTACTGTTTGGATGCTTTGCATATATGTTTCTTAGACTATATAGAAGTAATATATACAAAGATTTCACCCGCCTACCTGTTCCATTCATTGTTCTACTTGTCGAAAATTACAAATCATTTCCGATAACGGATTAACCATTGGGGCTCATTGTTCACTTAAACTTGAAGAACAAAAAATTGTCGAATTGTACTGTTTGGATGCTTTGCATATATGTTTCTTAGACTATATAGAAGCAATATATACAATGATTTCAACCGTCTACCTGTTCCATTCATTGTTCTACTTGTCGAAAGTTACAAATAATTTCCGTTAAAGGATTAACAATGGGGCTCGTTGTTCACTTAAACTTGAAGAACAAAAAATTGGCGACTTGTACCGTTTGGATGCTTTGCATATATGTTTCATAGACTATATGGAAGTAATATATACAAAGATTTCAACAGTCTACCTGTTCCATTCATTGTTCTACTTGTCCAAAGTTACAAATAATTTCCGATAAAGGATTAAACATTGGGGCTCATTGTTCACTTAAACTTGAAGAACAAAAAATTGGCGGTTTGTACTGTTTGGATGCTTTGCATATATGTTTCTTAGACTATATAGAAGCAATATATACAAAGATTTCAACCGTCTACCTGTTCCATTCATTGTTCTACTGGTCGAAAGTTACAAATAATTTCCGATAAAGGATTAAACATTGGGGCTCATTGTTCACTTAAACTTGAAGAACAAAAAATTGGCGAATGGTACTGTTTGGATGCTTTGCATATATGTTTCTTAGATTATATAGAAGCAATATATAGCAAGATTTCAACCGCCTACCTGTTCCATTCATTGTTCTACTTGTCGAAAGTTACAAATAATTTCCTATAAAGGATTAACAATGGGGCCCATTGTTCACTTAAACTTGAAGAACAAAAAATTGACGAATTGTACTGTTTGGATGCTTTGCATATATGTTTCTTAGACTATATAGAAGCAATATATACAATGATTTCAACCGTCTACCTGTTCCATTCATTGTTCTACTTGTCGAAATTTACAAATAATTTCCTTTAAAGGATTAACAATGGGGCTCGTAGTTCACTTAAACTTGAAGAACAAAAAATTGGCGAATGGTACTGTTTGGATGCTTTGCATATATGTTTCTTAGACTATATAGAAGCAATATATACAAAGATTTCAACCGTCTACCTGTTCCATTCATTGTTCTACTTGTCGAAAGTTACAAATCATTTCCGATAACGGATTAACCATTGGGGCTCATTGTTCACTTAAACTTGAAGAACAAAAAATTGTCGAATTGTACTGTTTGGATGCTTTGCATATATGTTTCTTAGACTATATAGAAGCAATATATACAATGATTTCAACCGTCTACCTGTTCCATTCATTGTTCTACTTGTCGAAAGTTACAAATAATTTCCGTTAAAGGATTAACAATGGGGCTCGTTGTTCACTTAAACTTGAAGAACAAAAAATTGGCGACTTGTACCGTTTGGATGCTTTGCATATATGTTTCATAGACTATATGGAAGTAATATATACAAAGATTTCAACAGTCTACCTGTTCCATTCATTGTTCTACTTGTCCAAAGTTACAAATAATTTCCGATAAAGGATTAAACATTGGGGCTCATTGTTCACTTAAACTTGAAGAACAAAAAATTGGCGGTTTGTACTGTTTGGATGCTTTGCATATATGTTTCTTAGACAATATAGAAGCAATATATACAAAGATTTCATCCGTCTACCTGTTCCATTCATTGTTTTACTTGTAGAAAGTTACAAATAGTTTCCCTTTCATGATTATCAATGGGGCTCGTTGTTCACTTAAACTTGAAGAACAAAAAATTGGCGAATTGTACTGTTTGGATGCTTTGCATATATGTTTCTTAGACTATATAGAAGCAATATATAGAAATATTTCACCCGTCTACCTGTTCTATTCATTGTTCTACTTGTAGAAAGTTCCAAATAATTTCCGTTTCATGATTATCAATGGGGCTCGTAGTTCACTTAAAGTTGAAGAACAAAAAATTGGCGAATGTTACTGTTTGGATGCTTTGCATATAGGTTTCCGAGACTATATAGAAGCAATATATACAAATATTTCAACAGACTACCTGTTCGATTCGTTGTTCTACTTGTAGAAAGTTACAAATAATTTCCTTTAAAGGATTAACAATGGGGCTCGTATTTCACTTAAACTTGAATAACAAAAAATTGGCGAATGGTACTGTTTGGATGCTTTGCATATATGTTTCTTAGACTATATGGCAGCAATATATACAAAGATTTCAACAGTCTACCTGTTCCATTCATTGTTCTACTTGTCCAAAGTTACAAATAATTTCCGATAAAGGATTAAACATTGGGGCTCATTGTTCACGTAAACTTGAAGAACAAAAAATTGGCGGTTTGTACTGTTTGGATGCTTTGCATATATGTTTCTTAGACTATATAGAAGCAATATATACAAAGATTTCAACCGTCTACCTGTTCCATTCATTGTTCTACTTGTCGGAAGTTACAAATAATTTCCGATAAAGGATTAAACATTGGGGCTCATTGTTCACTTAAACTTGAAGAACAAAAAATTGGCGAATGGTACTGTTTGGATGCTTTGCATATATGTTTCTTAGATTATATAGAAGCAATATATAGCAAGATTTCAACCGCCTACCTGTTCCATTCATTGTTCTACTTGTCGAAAGTTGCAAATAATTTCCCTTTCATGATTAACAATGGGGCTCGTAGTTCACTTAAACATGAAGAACAAAAAATTGGCGAATTGTACTGTTTGGATGCTTTGTATATATGTTTCATAGACTATATGGAAGCAATATATACAATGATTTGAACCGTCGACCAGTTCCATTCCTTGTTCTGCTTGTCGAAATTTACGAATAATTTCCATTAAAGGATTAACAATGGGGCTCATTGTTCACTTAAACTTGAAGAACAAAAAATTGGCGAATGGTACTGTTTGGATGCTTTGCATATATGTTTCTTAGACTATATGGCAGCAATATATACAAAGATTTCAACCGTCTACCTGTTCCATTCATTGTTCTACTTGTAGCAATTTACAAATAATTTCCCTTTCATGATTATCAATGGGGCTCGTTGTTCACTTAAACTTGAAGAACAAAAAATTGGCGATTGGTACTGTTTGGATGCCTTGCATATATGTTTCTTAGACTATATAGAAGTAATATATACAAAGATTTCACCCGCCCACGTGTTCCATTCATTGTTCTACTTGTCGAAAGTTACAAATCATTTCCGATAACGGATTAACCATTGGGGCTCATTGTTCACTTAAACTTGAAGAACAAAAAATTGTCGAATTGTACTGTTTGGATGCTTTGCATATATGTTTCTTAGACTATATAGAAGCAATATATACAATGATTTCAACCGTCTACCTGTTCCATTCATTGTTCTACTTGTCGAAAGTTACAAATAATTTCCGATAAAGGATTAAACATTGGGGCTCATTGTTCACTTAAACTTGAAGAACAAAAAATTGGCGGTTTGTACTGTTTGGATGCTTTGCATATATGTTTCTTAGACAATATAGAAGCAATATATACAAAGATTTCATCCGTCTACCTGTTCCATTCATTGTTTTACTTGTAGAAAGTTACAAATAGTTTCCCTTTCATGATTATCAATGGGGCTCGTTGTTCACTTAAACTTGAAGAACAAAAAATTGGCGAATTGTACTGTTTGGATGCTTTGCATATATGTTTCTTAGACTATATAGAAGTAATATATACAAAGATTTCACCCGCCTACCTGTTCCATTCATTGTTCTACTTGTCGAAAATTACAAATCATTTCCGATAACGGATTAACCATTGGGGCTCATTGTTCACTTAAACTTGAAGAACAAAAAATTGTCGAATTGTACTGTTTGGATGCTTTGCATATATGTTTCTTAGACTATATAGAAGCAATATATACAATGATTTCAACCGTCTACCTGTTCCATTCATTGTTCTACTTGTCGAAAGTTACAAATAATTTCCGTTAAAGGATTAACAATGGGGCTCGTTGTTCACTTAAACTTGAAGAACAAAAAATTGGCGACTTGTACCGTTTGGATGCTTTGCATATATGTTTCATAGACTATATGGAAGTAATATATACAAAGATTTCAACAGTCTACCTGTTCCATTCATTGTTCTACTTGTCCAAAGTTACAAATAATTTCCGATAAAGGATTAAACATTGGGGCTCATTGTTCACTTAAACTTGAAGAACAAAAAATTGGCGGTTTGTACTGTTTGGATGCTTTGCATATATGTTTCTTAGACTATATAGAAGCAATATATACAAAGATTTCAACCGTCTACCTGTTCCATTCATTGTTCTACTGGTCGAAAGTTACAAATAATTTCCGATAAAGGATTAAACATTGGGGCTCATTGTTCACTTAAACTTGAAGAACAAAAAATTGGCGAATGGTACTGTTTGGATGCTTTGCATATATGTTTCTTAGATTATATAGAAGCAATATATAGCAAGATTTCAACCGCCTACCTGTTCCATTCATTGTTCTACTTGTCGAAAGTTACAAATAATTTCCTATAAAGGATTAACAATGGGGCCCATTGTTCACTTAAACTTGAAGAACAAAAAATTGTCGAATTGTACTGTTTGGATGCTTTGCATATATGTTTCTTAGACTATATAGAAGCAATATATACAATGATTTCAACCGTCTACCTGTTCCATTCATTGTTCTACTTGTCGAAATTTACAAATAATTTCCTTTAAAGGATTAACAATGGGGCTCGTAGTTCACTTAAACTTGAAGAACAAAAAATTGGCGAATGGTACTGTTTGGATGCTTTGCATATATGTTTCTTAGACTATATAGAAGCAATATATACAAAGATTTCAACCGTCTACCTGTTCCATTCATTGTTCTACTTGTCGAAAGTTACAAATCATTTCCGATAACGGATTAACCATTGGGGCTCATTGTTCACTTAAACTTGAAGAACAAAAAATTGTCGAATTGTACTGTTTGGATGCTTTGCATATATGTTTCTTAGACTATATAGAAGCAATATATACAATGATTTCAACCGTCTACCTGTTCCATTCATTGTTCTACTTGTCGAAAATTACAAATAATTTCCGATAAAGGATTAACCATTGGGGCTCATTGTTCACTTAAACTTGAAGAACAAAAAATTGGCGAATGGTACTGTTTGGATGCTTTGCATATATGTTTCTTAGACTATATAGAAGCAATATATACATTGATTTCAACCGTCTACCTGTTCCACTCATTGTTCTACTTGTCGCAAGTTACAAATAATTTCCGTTAAAGTATTAACAATGGGGCTCGTAGTTCACTTAAACATGAAGATGAAATAATTGGCGAATTGTACTGTTTGGTTGCTTTGCATATATGTTTCTTAGATTATATAGAAGCAATATATACAAAGATTTCAACCGTCTACCTGTTCCATTCATTGTTCTACTTGTCGAAAGTTACAAATCATTTCCGATAACGGATTAACCATTGGGGCTCATTGTTCACTTAAACTTGAAGAACAAAAAATTGTCGAATTGTACTGTTTGGATGCTTTGCATATATGTTTCTTAGACTATATAGAAGCAATATATACAATGATTTCAACCGTCTACCTGTTCCATTCATTGTTCTACTTGTCGAAAATTACAAATAATTTCCGATAAAGGATTAACCATTGGGGCTCATTGTTCACTTAAACTTGAAGAACAAAAAATTGGCGAATGGTACTGTTTGGATGCTTTGCATATATGTTTCTTAGACTATATAGAAGCAATATATACATTGATTTCAACCGTCTACCTGTTCCACTCATTGTTCTACTTGTCGCAAGTTACAAATAATTTCCGTTAAAGTATTAACAATGGGGCTCGTAGTTCACTTAAACATGAAGATGAAATAATTGGCGAATTGTACTGTTTGGATGCTTTGCATATATGTTTCTTAGATTATATAGAAGCAATATATACAAAGATTTCAACCGTCTACCTGTTCCATTCATTGTTCTTCTTGTCGAAAGTTACTAATAATTTCCGTTTCATGATTATCAATGGGCCTCGTTGTTCACTTAAAATTGAAGAACAAAAAATTGGCGACTGGTACTGTTTGGATTCTTTGCATATATGTTTCTTAGACTATATAGAAGCAATATATAAATAGATTTCAACCGTCTACCAGTTCCATTCATTGTTCTACTTGTCGAAAGTTACAAATAATTTCCTATAAAGGATTAACAATGGGGCTCATTGTTCACTTAAACTTGATGAACAAAAAATTGGCGAATGGTACTGTTTGGATGATTTGCATATATGTTTCTTATACTATATAGAAGCAATATATACAAAGATTTCAACCGTCTACCTGTTCCATTCAATGTTCTACTTGTCGAAAGTTACAAATAATTTCCGATAAAGGATTAACAATGGGTCTCATTGTTCACTTAAACTTGAATAACAAAAAATTCGCGAATGGTACTGTTTGGATGCTTTGCATATATGTTTCTTAGACAATATAGAAGCAATATATACAAAGATTTCATCCGTCTACCTCTTCCATTCATTGTTCTACTTGTAGAAAGTTACAAATAGTTTCCCTTTCATGATTATCAATGGGGCTCGTTGTTCACTTAAACTTGAAGAACAAAAAATTGGCGAATTGTACTGTTTGGATGCTTTGCATATATGTTTCTTAGACTATATAGAAGCAATATATAGAAATATTTCACCCGTCTACCTGTTCTATTCATTGTTCTACTTGTAGAAAGTTCCAAATAATTTCCGTTTCATGATTATCAATGGGGCTCGTAGTTCACTTACACTTGAAGAACAAAAAATTGGCGAATGGTACTGTTTGGATGCTTTGCATATATGTTTCTTATACTATATAGAAGCAATATATACAAAGATTTCAACCGTCTACCTGTTCCATTCAATGTTCTACTTGTCGAAAGTTACAAATAATTTCCGATAAAAGATTAACAATGGGGCTCATTGTCCACTTAAACTTGAAGAACAAAAAATTGGCGAATTGTACTGTTTGAACGCTTTGCATATATGTTTCTTGGACTATATAGAAGCAACATATACAATGATTTCAACAGTCTACCTGTTCCATTCATTGTTCTACTTGTCGCAAGTTACAAATAATTTCCGTTAAAGTATTAACAATGGGGCTCGTAGTTCACTTAAACATGAAGATGAAATAATTGGCGAATTGTACTGTTTGGATGCTTTGCATATATGTTTCTTAGATTATATAGAAGCAATATATACAAAGATTTCAACCGTCTACCTGTTCCATTCATTGTTCTTCTTGTCGAAAGTTACAAATAATTTCCGTTTCATGATTATCAATGGGCCTCGTTGTTCACTTAAAATTGAAGAACAAAAAATTGGCGACTGGTACTGTTTGGATGCTTTGCATATATGTTTCTTAGACTATATAGAAGCAATATATAAATAGATTTCAACCGTCTACCAGTTCCATTCATTGTTCTACTTGTCGAAAGTTACAAATAATTTCCTATAAAGGATTAACAATGGGGCTCATTGTTCACTTAAACTTGAAGAACAAAAAATTGGCGAATGGTACTGTTTGGATGATTTGCATATATGTATCTTAGACTATATAGAAGCAATATATACATTGATTTCAACCGTCTACCTGTTCCACTCATTGTTCTACTTGTCGCAAGCTACAAATAATTTCCGTTAAAGTATTAACAATGGGTCTCGTAGTTCACTTAAACTTGAAGATGGAATAGTTGGCGAATTGTACTGTTTGGATGCTTTGCATATATGTTTCTTAGATTATATAGAAGCAATATATACAAAGATTTCAATCGTCTACCTGTTCCATTCATTGTTCTACTTGTCGCAAGTTACAAATAATTTCCGTTAAAGTATTAACAATGGGGCTCGTAGTTCACTTAAACATGAAGATGAAATAATTGGCGAATTGTACTGTTTGGATGCTTTGCATATATGTTTCTTAGATTATATAGAAGCAATATATAAATAGATTTCAACCGTCTACCAGTTCCATTCATTGTTCTACTTGTCGAAAGTTACAAATAATTTCCTATAACGGATTAACCATTGGGGCTCATTGTTCACTTAAACTTGAAGAACAAAAAATTGGCGGCTGGTACTGTTTGGATGCTTTGCATATATGTTTCTTAGACTATATAGAAGCAATATATAAATAGATTTCAACCGTCTACCAGTTCCATTCATTGTTCTACTTGTCGAAAGTTACAAATAATTTCCTATAACGGATTAACCATTGGGGCTCATTGTTCACTTAAACTTGAAGAACAAAAAATTGGAGAATGGTACTGTTTGGATGCTTTGGGTACATGTTTCTTAGACTATATGGAAGCAATATATACAAAGATTTCAACCGTCAACGTGTTCCAATCATTGTTCTACTTGTCGAAATTTACAAATAATTTCCGATAAAGTATTAACCATTGGTGCTCATTGTTCACTTAAACTTGAATAACAAAAAATTGGCGAATGGTACTGTTTGGATGCTTTGCATATATGTTTCTTAGACAATATAGAAGCAATATATACAAAGATTTCATCCGTCTACCTCTTCCATTCATTGTTCTACTTGTAGAAAGTTACAAATAGTTTCCCTTTCATGATTATCAATGGGGCTCGTTGTTCACTTAAACTTGAAGAACAAAAAATTGGCGAATTGTACTGTTTGGATGCTTTGCATATATGTTTCTTAGACTATATAGAAGCAATATATAGAAATATTTCACCCGTCTACCTGTTCTATTCATTGTTCTACTTGTAGAAAGTTACAAATAATTTCTGATAAAGGATTAACAATGGGGCTCATTGTTCACTTAAACTTGAAGAACAAAAAATTGGCGAATTGTACTGTTTGAACGCTTTGCATATATGTTTCTTGGACTATATAGAAGCAACATATACAATGATTTCAACAGTCTACCTGTTCCATTCATTGTTCTACTTGTCGCAAGTTACAAATAATTTCCGTTAAAGTATTAATAATGGGGCTCGTAGTTCACTTAAACATGAAGATGAAATAATTGGCGAATTGTACTGTTTGGATGCTTTGCATATATGTTTCTTAGATTATATAGAAGCAATATATACAAAGATTTCAACCGTCTACCTGTTCCATTCATTGTTCTTCTTGTCGAAAGTTACAAATAATTTCCGTTTCATGATTATCGATGGGCCTCGTTGTTCACTTAAAATTGAAGAACAAAAAATTGGCGACTGGTACTGTTTGGATGCTTTGCATATATGTTTCTTAGACTACATAGAAGCAATATATACAAAGATTTCAACCGTCTACCAGTTCCATTCATTGTTCTACTTGTCGAAAGTTACAAATAATTTCCTATAAAGGATTAACAATGGAGCTCATTGTTCACTTAAACTTGAAGAACAAGAAATTGGCGAATGGTACTGTTTGGATGATTTGCATATATGTTTCTTAGACTATATAGAAGCAATATATACATTGATTTCAACCGTCAACCTGTTCCACTCATTGTTCTACTTGTCGCAAGCTACAAATAATTTCCATTAAAGTATTAACAATGGGTCTCGTAGTTCACTTAAACTTGAAGATGGAATAGTTGGCGAATTGTACTGTTTGGATGCTTTGCATATATGTTTCTTAGATTATATAGAAGCAATATATACAAAGATTTCAACCGTCTACCTGTTCCATTCATTGTTCTACTTGTCGAAAGTTACAAATAATTTCCGATAAAGGATTAAACATTGGGGCTCATTGTTCACTTAAACTTGAAGAACAAAAAATTGGCGAATGGTACTGTTTGGATGCTTTGCATATATGTTTCTTAGACTATATAGAAGCAATATATACAATGATTTCAACCGTCTACCTGTTCCATTCATTGTTCTACTTGTCGAAAATTACAAATAATTTCCGATAAAGGATTAACAATGGGGCTCGTAGTTCACTTAAATTTGAAGAACAAAAAATTGGCGAATTGAACTGATTGGATGCTTTTCATATGTGTTTCTTAGACTATTTAGAAGCAATATATAAAAAGATTTCAACCGTCTAACTGTTCGATTCATTGTTCTACTTGTCGAAAGTTACAAATAATTTCCGTTAAGGGATTAACAATGGGGATCGTAGTTTACTTAAACTTGAAGAACAATAAATTGGCGAATGGTACTGTTTGGATGCTTTGCATATATGTTTCTTAGACTATATAGAAGCAATATATACATTGATTTCAACCGTCTACCTGTTCCATTCATTGTTCTACTTGTCGGAAGTTACAAATAATTTCCGTTAAAGTATTAACAATGGGGCTCGTTGTTCACTTAAACATGAAGATGAAATAATTGGCGAATTGTACTGTTTGGATGCTTTGCATATATGTTTCTTAGATTATATAGAAGCAATATATACAAAGATTTCAACCGTCTACCTGTTCCATTCATTGTTCTACTTGTCGAAAATTACAAATAATTTCCGATAAAGGATTAACCATTGGGGCTCATTGTTCACTTAAACTTGAAGAACAATAAATTGTCGAATTGTACTATTTGGATGCTTTGCATATATGTTTCATAGACTATGTAGAAGCAATATATACAATGTTTTCAACCGTCTACCTGTTCCATTCATTGTTCTACTTGTCGAAAGTTACAAATAATTTCCGTTAAGGGATTAACAATGGGGATCGTAGTTTACTTAAACTTGAAGAACAAAAAATTGGCGAATGGTACTGTTTGGATGCTTTGCATATATGTTTCTTAGACTATATAGAAGCAATATATACATTGATTTCAACCGTCTGCGTGTTCCAATCATTGGTCTACTTGTAGAAAGTTACAATTAATTTCCGTTAAAGGATTAACAATGGGGCTCGTAGTTCACTTAAACTTGAAGATCAAAAAATTGGCGAATTGAACTGTTTGGATGCTTTGCATATGTGTTTCTTAGACTATTTAGAAGCAATATGTAGAAAGATTTCACCCGTCTACCTGTACTATTCATTGTTCTACTTGTAGAAAGTTACAAATAATTTCCATTTCATGATTATCATTGGGGCTCGCTGTTCACTTAAACTTGAAGATCAAAAAATTGGCGAATGTCACTGTTTAGATGCTTTGCATATAGGTTTCTTAGACTATATAGAAGCAACATATACAAAGATTTCAACCGTCTACCTGTTCTATTCATTGTTCTTCTTGTCGAAAGTTACAAATAATTTCCGTTTCATGATTATCAATGGGCCTCGTTGTTCACTTAAAATTGAAGAACAAAAAATTGGCGAATGGTACTGTTTGGATGCTTTGCATATATGTTTCTTAGACTATATAGAAGCAATATATAGAAAGATTTCACCCGTCTACCTGTACTATTCATTGTTCTACTTGTAGAAAGTTACAAATAATTTCCATTTCATGATTATCAATGGGGTTCGTTGTTCACTTAAACTTGAAGATCAAAAAATTGGCGAATGTTACTGGTTAGATGCTTTGCATATAGGTTTCTTAGACTATATAGAAGCAACATATACAAAGATTTCTACCGTCTACCCGTTCGATTCATTGTTCTACTTGCAGAAAGTTACAAATAATTTCCTTTAAAGGATTAAAAATGGGGCTCGTAGTTCACTTAAACTTGATGAACAAAAAATTGTCGAATGTTACTGTTTAGATGCTTTGCATATATGTTTCTTAGACTATATAGAAGCAATATATACAATGATTTCAACCGTCTACCTGTTCCATTCATTGTTCTACTTGTCGAAAGTTACAAATAATTTCCGATAAAGGAATAACTATGGGGCTCATTGTTCACTTAAACTTGAAGAATAAAAAATTGGCGAATGTCACTGTTTTGATGCTTTGCATATAGGTTTATTAGACTATATAGAAGCAACATATACAAAGATTTCAACCGTCTACGTGTTCCAATCATTGTTCTACTTGTCGAAGTTTACAAATAATTTCCTTTAAAGCATTAACAATGGGGCTCGTAGTTCACTTAAACTTGAAGAACAATAAATTGGCGAATGGTACTGTTTGGATGCTTTGCATATATGTTTCTTAGACTATATAGAAGTAATATATACAAAGATATCAACCGTCTACCTGTTCCATTCATTGTTCTACTTGTCGAAAATTACAAATAATTTCCGATAAAGGATTAACAATGGGGCTCGTAGTTCACTTAAATTTGAAGAACAAAAAATTGGCGAATTGAACTGATTGGATGCTTTTCATATGTGTTTCTTAGACTATTTAGAAGCAATATATAAAAAGATTTCAACCGTGTAACTGTTCGATTCATTGTTCTACTGGTAGAAAGTTACAAATAATTTCCTTTAAAGGATTAACAATGGGGCTCGTATTCACTTAAACTTGAAGAACAAAAAATTGTCGAATTGTACTGTTTGGATGCTTTGCATATATGTTTCATAGACTATATAGAAGCAATATATACAATGTTTTCAACCGTCTACCTGTTCCATTCATTGTTCTACTTGTCGAAAGTTACAAATAATTTCCGTTAAGGGATTAACAATGGGGATCGTAGTTTACTTAAACTTGAAGAACAATAAATTGGCGAATGGTACTGTTTGGATGCTTTGCATATATGTTTCTTAGACTATATAGAAGCAATATATACATTGATTTCAACCGTCTACCTGTTCCATTCATTGTTCTACTTGTCGGAAGTTACAAATAATTTCCGTTAAAGTATTAACAATGGGGCTCGTTGTTCACTTAAACATGAAGATGAAATAATTGGCGAATTGTACTGTTTGGATGCTTTGCATATATGTTTCTTAGATTATATAGAAGCAATATATACAAAGATTTCAACCGTCTACCTGTTCCATTCATTGTTCTACTTGTCGAAAATTACAAATAATTTCCGATAAAGGATTAACCATTGGGGCTCATTGTTCACTTAAACTTGAAGAACAATAAATTGTCGAATTGTACTATTTGGATGCTTTGCATATATGTTTCATAGACTATATAGAAGCAATATATACAATGTTTTCAACCGTCTACCTGTTCCATTCATTGTTCTACTTGTCGAAAGTTACAAATTATTTCCGTTAAGGGATTAACAATGGGGATCGTAGTTTACTTAAACTTGAAGAACAAAAAATTGGCGAATGGTACTGTTTGGATGCTTTGCATATATGTTTCTTAGACTATATAGAAGCAATATATACATTGATTTCAACCGTCTACCTGTTCCATTCATTGTTCTACTTGTCGGAAGTTACAAATAATTTCCGTTAAAGTATTAACAATGGGGCTCGTAGTTCACTTAAACATGAAGATGAAATAATTGGCGAATGGTACTGTTTGGATGCTTTGCATATATGTTTCTTAGACTATATGGAAGCAATATATACAAAGATTTCAACCGTCTGCGTGTTCCAATCATTGGTCTACTTGTAGAAAGTTACAATTAATTTCCGTTAAAGGATTAACAATGGGGCTCGTAGTTCACTTAAACTTGAAGAACAAAAAATTGGCGAATTGTACTGTTTGGATGCTTTGCATATATGTTTCGTAGGCTATATAGAAGCAATATATACAATGATTTCAACCGTCTACCTGATCCATTCATTGTTCTACTTGTCGAAATTTACAAATAATTTCCTTTAAAGGATTAACAATGGGGCTCGTAGTTCACTTAAACTTGAAGATCAAAAAATTGGCGAATTGAACTGTTTGGATGCTTTGCATATGTGTTTCTTAGACTATTTAGAAGCAATATGTAGAAAGATTTCACCCGTCTACCTGTACTATTCATTGTTCTACTTGTAGAAAGTTACAAATAATTTCCATTTCATGATTATCATTGGGGCTCGCTGTTCACTTAAACTTGAAGATCAAAAAATTGGCGAATGTCACTGTTTAGATGCTTTGCATATAGGTTTCTTAGACTATATAGAAGCAATATATACAAAGATTTCAACCGTCTACCTGTTCCATTCATTGTTCTACTTGTCGAAATTTACAAATAATTTCCGATAAAGGATTAACAATGGGGCTCGTAGTTCACTTAAACTTGAAGAACAAAAAATTGGCGAATTGTACTGTTTGGATGCTTTGCATATATGTTTCTTAGACTATATAGAAGCAATATATACAAAGATTTCAACCGTCTACCTGTTCCATTCATTGTTCTATTTGAAGAAAGTTACAAATAATTTCCCTTTCATGATTATCAATGGGGTTCGTTGTTCACTTAAACTTGAAGATCAAAAAATTGGCGAATGTTACTGGTTAGATGCTTTGCATATAGGTTTCTTAGACTATATAGAAGCAACATATACAAAGATTTCTACCGTCTACCCGTTCGATTCATTGTTCTACTTGCAGAAAGTTACAAATAATTTCCTTTAAAGGATTAAAAATGGGGCTCGTAGTTCACTTAAACTTGATGAACAAAAAATTGTCGAATGTTACTGTTTAGATGCTTTGCATATATGTTTCTTAGACTATATAGAAGCAATATATACAATGATTTCAACCGTCTACCTATTCCATTCATTGTTCTACTTGTCGAAATTTACAAATAATTTCCCTTTCATGATTATCAATGGGGCTCGTTGTTCACTTAAACTTGAATAACAAAAAATTGGCGAACGGTACTGTTTGGATGCTTTGCATATATGTTTCTTAGACTACATAGAAGCAATATATACAAAGATTTCAACCGTCTACCTGTTCCATTCATTGTTCTACTTGTCGAAAGTTACAAATCATTTCCGATAACGGATTAACCATTGGGGCTCATTGTTCACTTAAACTTGAAGAACAAAAAATTGTCGAATTGTACTGTTTGGATGCTTTGCATATATGTTTCTTAGACTATATAGAAGTAATATATACAATGATATCAACCGTCTACCTGTTCCATTCATTGTTCTACTTGTCGAAAATTACAAATAATTTCCGATAAAGGATTAACAATGGGGCTCGTAGTTCACTTAAATTTGAAGAACAAAAAATTGGCGAATTGAACTGATTGGATGCTTTTCATATGTGTTTCTTAGACTATTTAGAAGCAATATATAAAAAGATTTCAACCGTCTAACTGTTCGATTCATTGTTCTACTTGTAGAAAGTTACAAATAATTTCCTTTAAAGGATTAACAATGGGGCTCGTATTTCACTTAAACTTGAATAACAAAAAATTGGCGAATGGTACTGTTTGGATGCTTTGCATATATGTTTCTTAGACTACATAGAAGCAATATATACAAAGATTTCAACCGTCTACCTGTTCCATTCATTGTTCTACTTGTCGAAAGTTACAAATCATTTCCGATAACGGATTAACCATTGGGGCTCAATGTTCACTTAAACTTGAAGAACAAAAAATTGTCGAATTGTACTGTTTGGATGCATTGCATATATGTTTCTTAGACTATATAGAGGCAATATATACAATGATTTCAACCGTCTACCTGTTCCATTCATTGTTCTACTTGTCGAAAATTACAAATAATTTCCGATAAAGGATTAACCATTGGGGCTCATTGTTCACTTAAACTTGAAGAACAATAAATTGTCGAATTGTACTGTTTGGATGCTTTGCATATATGTTTCTTAGACTATATAGAAGTAATATATACAATGATATCAACCGTCTACCTGTTCCATTCATTGTTCTACTTGTCGAAAATTACAAATAATTTCCGATAAAGGATTAACAATGGGGCTCGTAGTTCACTTAAATTTGAAGAACAAAAAATTGGCGAATTGAACTGATTGGATGCTTTTCATATGTGTTTCTTAGACTATTTAGAAGCAATATATAAAAAGATTTCAACCGTCTAACTGTTCGATTCATTGTTCTACTTGTAGAAAGTTACAAATAATTTCCTTTAAAGGATTAACAATGGGGCTCGTATTTCACTTAAACTTGAATAACAAAAAATTGGCGAATGGTACTGTTTGGATGCTTTGCATATATGTTTCTTAGACTACATAGAAGCAATATATACAAAGATTTCAACCGTCTACCTGTTCCATTCATTGTTCTACTTGTCGAAAGTTACAAATCATTTCCGATAACGGATTAACCATTGGGGCTCAATGTTCACTTAAACTTGAAGAACAAAAAATTGTCGAATTGTACTGTTTGGATGCATTGCATATATGTTTCTTAGACTATATAGAAGCAATATATACAATGATTTCAACCGTCTACCTGTTCCATTCATTGTTCTACTTGTCGAAAATTACAAATAATTTCCGATAAAGGATTAACCATTGGGGCTCATTGTTCACTTAAACTTGAAGAACAATAAATTGTCGAATTGTACTATTTGGATGCTTTGCATATATGTTTCATAGACTATATAGAAGCAATATATACAATGTTTTCAACCGTCTACCTGTTCCATTCATTGTTCTACTTGTCGAAAGTTACAAATAATTTCCGTTAAGGGATTAACAATGGGGATCGTAGTTTACTTAAACTTGAAGAACAATAAATTGGCGAATGGTACTGTTTGGATGCTTTGCATATATGTTTCTTAGACTATATAGAAGCAATATATACATTGATTTCAACCGTCTACCTGTTCCATTCATTGTTCTACTTGTCGGAAGTTACAAATAATTTCCGTTAAAGTATTAACAATGGGGCTCGTTGTTCACTTAAACATGAAGATGAAATAATTGGCGAATTGTACTGTTTGGATGCTTTGCATATATGTTTCTTAGATTATATAGAAGCAATATATACAAAGATTTCAACCGTCTACCTGTTCCATTCATTGTTCTACTTGTCGAAAATTACAAATAATTTCCGATAAAGGATTAACCATTGGGGCTCATTGTTCACTTAAACTTGAAGAACAATAAATTGTCGAATTGTACTATTTGGATGCTTTGCATATATGTTTCATAGACTATATAGAAGCAATATATACAATGTTTTCAACCGTCTACCTGTTCCATTCATTGTTCTACTTGTCGAAAGTTACAAATAATTTCCGTTAAGGGATTAACAATGGGGATCGTAGTTTACTTAAACTTGAAGAACAAAAAATTGGCGAATGGTACTGTTTGGATGCTTTGCATGTATGTTTCTTAGACTATATAGAAGCAATATATACATTGATTTCAACCGTCTACCTGTTCCATTCATTGTTCTACTTGTCGGAAGTTACAAATAATTTCCGTTAAAGTATTAACAATGGGGCTCGTAGTTCACTTAAACATGAAGATGAAATAATTGGCGAATGGTACTGTTTGGATGCTTTGCATATATGTTTCTTAGATTATATGGAAGCAATATATACAAAGATTTCAACCGTCTGCGTGTTCCAATCATTGGTCTACTTGTAGAAAGTTACAATTAATTTCCGTTAAAGGATTAACAATGGGGCTCGTAGTTCACTTAAACTTGAAGAACAAAAAATTGGCGAATTGTACTGTTTGGATGCTTTGCATATATGTTTCGTAGGCTATATAGAAGCAATATATACAATGATTTCAACCGTCTACCTGATCCATTCATTGTTCTACTTGTCGAAATTTACAAATAATTTCCTTTAAAGGATTAACAATGGGGCTCGTAGTTCACTTAAACTTGAAGATCAAAAAATTGGCGAATTGAACTGTTTGGATGCTTTGCATATGTGTTTCTTAGACTATTTAGAAGCAATATGTAGAAAGATTTCACCCGTCTACCTGTACTATTCATTGTTCTACTTGTAGAAAGTTACAAATAATTTCCATTTCATGATTATCATTGGGGCTCGCTGTTCACTTAAACTTGAAGATCAAAAAATTGGCGAATGTCACTGTTTAGATGCTTTGCATATAGGTTTCTTAGACTATATAGAAGCAATATATACAAAGATTTCAACCGTCTACCTGTTCCATTCATTGTTCTACTTGTCGAAATTTACAAATAATTTCCGATAAAGGATTAACAATGGGGCTCGTAGTTCACTTAAACTTGAAGAACAAAAAATTGGCGAATTGTACTGTTTGGATGCTTTGCATATATGTTTCTTAGACTATATAGAAGCAATATATACAAAGATTTCAACCGTCTACCTGTTCCATTCATTGTTCTATTTGAAGAAAGTTACAAATAATTTCCCTTTCATGATTATCAATGGGGTTCGTTGTTCACTTAAACTTGAAGATCAAAAAATTGGCGAATGTTACTGGTTAGATGCTTTGCATATAGGTTTCTTAGACTATATAGAAGCAACATATACAAAGATTTCTACCGTCTACCCGTTCGATTCATTGTTCTACTTGCAGAAAGTTACAAATAATTTCCTTTAAAGGATTAAAAATGGGGCTCGTAGTTCACTTAAACTTGATGAACAAAAAATTGTCGAATGTTACTGTTTAGATGCTTTGCATATATGTTTCTTAGACTATATAGAAGCAATATATACAATGATTTCAACCGTCTACCTGTTCCATTCATTGTTCTACTTGTCGAAAGTTACAAATAATTTCCGATAAAGGAATAACTATGGGGCTCATTGTTCACTTAAACTTGAAGAATAAAAAATTGGCGAATGTCACTGTTTTGATGCTTTGCATATAGGTTTATTAGACTATATAGAAGCAACATATACAAAGATTTCAACCGTCTACGTGTTCCAATCATTGTTCTACTTGTCGAAGTTTACAAATAATTTCCTTTAAAGCATTAACAATGGGGCTCGTAGTTCACTTAAACTTGAAGAACAATAAATTGGCGAATGGTACTGTTTGGATGCTTTGCATATATGTTTCTTAGACTATATAGAAGTAATATATACAAAGATATCAACCGTCTACCTGTTCCATTCATTGTTCTACTTGTCGAAAATTACAAATAATTTCCGATAAAGGATTAACAATGGGGCTCGTAGTTCACTTAAATTTGAAGAACAAAAAATTGGCGAATTGAACTGATTGGATGCTTTTCATATGTGTTTCTTAGACTATTTAGAAGCAACATATAAAAAGATTTCAACCGTGTAACTGTTCGATTCATTGTTCTACTTGTAGAAAGTTACAAATAATTTCCTTTAAAGGATTAACAATGGGGCTCGTATTTCACTTAAACTTGAATAACAAAAAATTGGCGAATGGTACTGTTTGGATGCTTTGCATATATGTTTCTTAGACTACATAGAAGCAATATATACAAAGATTTCAACCGTCTACCTGTTCCATTCATTGTTCTACTTGTCGAAAGTTACAAATCATCTCCGATAACGGATTAACCATTGGGGCTCATTGTTCACTTAAACTTGAAGAACAAAAAATTGTCGAATTGTACTGTTTGGATGCTTTGCATATATGTTTCTTAGACTATATAGAAGTAATATATACAAAGATATCAACCGTCTACCTGTTCCATTCATTGTTCTACTTGTCGAAAATTACAAATAATTTCCGATAAAGGATTAACAATGGGGCTCGTAGTTCACTTAAATTTGAAGAACAAAAAATTGGCGAATTGAACTGATTGGATGCTTTTCATATGTGTTTCTTAGACTATTTAGAAGCAATATATAAAAAGATTTCAACCGTCTAACTGTTCGAGTCATTGTTCTACTTGTAGAAAGTTACAAATAATTTCCTTTAAAGGATTAACAATGGGGCTCGTATTTCACTTAAACTTGAATAACAAAAAATTGGCGAATGGTACTGTTTGGATGCTTTGCATATATGTTTCTTAGACTACATAGAAGCAATATATACAAAGATTTCAACCGTCTACCTGTTCCATTCATTGTTCTACTTGTCGAAAGTTACAAATCATTTCCGATAACGGATTAACCATTGGGGCTCAATGTTCACTTAAACTTGAAGAACAAAAAATTGTCGAATTGTACTGTTTGGATGCATTGCATATATGTTTCTTAGACTATATAGAAGCAATATATACAATGATTTCAACCGTCTACCTGTTCCATTCATTGTTCTACTTGTCGAAAATTACAAATAATTTCCGATAAAGGATTAACCATTGGGGCTCATTGTTCACTTAAACTTGAAGAACAATAAATTGTCGAATTGTACTATTTGGATGCTTTGCATATATGTTTCATTGACTATATAGAAGCAATATATACAATGTTTTCAACCGTCTACCTGTTCCATTCATTGTTCTACTTGTCGAAAGTTACAAATAATTTCCGATAAAGGAATAACTATGGGGCTCATTGTTCACTTAAACTTGAAGAATAAAAAATTGGCGAATGTCACTGTTTTGATGCTTTGCATATAGGTTTATTAGACTATATAGAAGCAACATATACAAAGATTTCAACCGTCTACGTGTTCCAATCATTGTTCTACTTGTCGAAGTTTACAAATAATTTCCTTTAAAGCATTAACAATGGGGCTCGTAGTTCACTTAAACTTGAAGAACAATAAATTGGCGAATGGTACTGTTTGGATGCTTTGCATATATGTTTCTTAGACTATATAGAAGTAATATATACAAAGATATCAACCGTCTACCTGTTCCATTCATTGTTCTACTTGTCGAAAATTACAAATAATTTCCGATAAAGGATTAACAATGGGGCTCGTAGTTCACTTAAATTTGAAGAACAAAAAATTGGCGAATTGAACTGATTGGATGCTTTTCATATGTGTTTCTTAGACTATTTAGAAGCAATATATAAAAAGATTTCAACCGTCTAACTGTTCGATTCATTGTTCTACTTGTAGAAAGTTACAAATAATTTCCTTTAAAGGATTAACAATGGGGCTCGTATTTCACTTAAACTTGAATAACAAAAAATTGGCGAATGGTACTGTTTGGATGCTTTGCATATATGTTTCTTAGACTACATAGAAGCAATATATACAAAGATTTCAACCGTCTACCTGTTCCATTCATTGTTCTACTTGTCGAAAGTTACAAATCATCTCCGATAACGGATTAACCATTGGGGCTCATTGTTCACTTAAACTTGAAGAACAAAAAATTGTCGAATTGTACTGTTTGGATGCTTTGCATATATGTTTCTTAGACTATATAGAAGTAATATATACAAAGATATCAACCGTCTACCTGTTCCATTCATTGTTCTACTTGTCGAAAATTACAAATAATTTCCGATAAAGGATTAACAATGGGGCTCGTAGTTCACTTAAATTTGAAGAACAAAAAATTGGCGAATTGAACTGATTGGATGCTTTTCATATGTGTTTCTTAGACTATTTAGAAGCAATATATAAAAAGATTTCAACCGTCTAACTGTTCGATTCATTGTTCTACTTGTAGAAAGTTACAAATAGTTTCCTTTAAAGGATTAACAATGGGGCTCGTATTTCACTTAAACTTGAATAACAAAAAATTGGCGAATGGTACTGTTTTGATGCTTTGCATATATGTTTCTTAGACTACATAGAAGCAATATATACAAAGATTTCAACCGTCTACCTGTTCCATTCATTGTTCTACTTGTCGAAAGTTACAAATCATTTCCGATAACGGATTAACAATTGGGGCTCATTGTTCACTTAAACTTGAAGAACAAAAAATTGTCGAATTGTACTGTTTGGATGCTTTGCATATATGTTTCTTAGACTATATAGAAGCAGTATATACAATGATTTCAACCGTCTACCTGTTCCATTCATTGTTCTACTTGTCGAAAATTACAAATAATTTCCGATAAAGGATTAACCATTGGGGCTCATTGTTCACTAAACTTGAAGAACAAAAAATTGTCGAATTGTACTGTTTGGATGCTTCGCATATATGTTTCTTAGACTATATAGAAGCAATATATACAATGATTTCAACCGTCTACCTGTTCCATTCATTGTTCTACTTGTCGAAAATTACAAATAATTTCCGATAAAGGATTAACCATTGGGGCTCATTGTTCACTAAACTTGAAGACCAAAAAATTGTCGAATTGTACTGTATGGATGCTTTGCATATATGCTTCTTAGACTATATAGAAGCCATATATACAAAGATTTCAAGCGTCTACCTGTTCCATTCATTGTTCTACTTGTCGAAAGTTACAAATAATTTCCTATAAAGGATTAACAATGGGGCTCATTGTTCACTTAAACTTGAAGAACAAAAAATTGGCGAATGGTACTGTTTGGATGCTTTGCATATATGTTTCTTAGACTATATAGAAGCAATATATACATTAATTTCAACCGTCTAACTGTTCCACTCATTGTTCTACTTGTCGCAAGTTACAAATAATTTCCGTTAAAGTATTAACAATGGGGCTCGTAGTTCACTTAAACATGAAGATGAAATAATTGGCGAATTGTACTGTTTGGATGCTTTGCATATATGTTTCTTAGATTATATAGAAGCAATATATACAAAGATATCAACCGTCTACCTGTTCCATTCATTGTTCTACTTGTCGAAAATTACAAATAATTTCCGATAAAGGATTAACCATTGGGGCTCATTGTTCACTAAACTTGAAGAACAAAAAATTGTCGAATTGTACTGTTTGGATGCTTTGCATATATGTTTCTTAGACTATATAGAAGCAATATATACAATGATTTCAACCGTCTACATGTTCCATTCATTGTTCTACTTGTCGAAAGTTACAAATAATATCCGATAACGGATTAAGCATTGGGGCTCCTAGTTCACTTAAACTTGAAGAACAAAAAATTGGCGAATTGTACTGTTTGGATGCCTTGCATATATGTTTCTTAGACTATATAGAAGCAATATATACATTGATTTCAACCATCTACCTGTTCCACTCATTGTTCTACTTGTCGCAAGTTACAAATAATTTCCGTTAAAGTATTAACAATGGGGCTCGTAGTTCACTTACACTTGAAGAACAAAAAATTGGCGAATGGTACTGTTTGGATGCTTTGCATATATGTTTCTTATACTATATAGAAGCAATATATACAAAGATTTCAACCGTCTACCTGTTCCATTCAATGTTCTACTTGTCGAAAGTTACAAATAATTTCCGATAAAGGATTAACAATGGGGCTCATTGTTCACTTAAACTTGAAGAACAAAAAATTGGCGAATTGTACTGTTTGAACGCTTTGCATATATGTTTCTTGGACTATATAGAAGCAACATATACAATGATTTCAACAGTCTACCTGTTCCATTCATTGTTCTACTTGTCGCAAGTTACAAATAATTTCCGTTAAAGTATTAATAATGGGGCTCGTAGTTCACTTAAACATGAAGATGAAATAATTGGCGAATTGTACTGTTTGGATGCTTTGCATATATGTTTCTTAGATTATATAGAAGCAATATATACAAAGATTTCAACCGTCTACCTGTTCCATTCATTGTTCTTCTTGTCGAAAGTTACAAATAATTTCCGTTTCATGATTATCAATGGGCCTCGTTGTTCACTTAAAATTGAAGAACAAAAAATTGGCGACTGGTACTGTTTGGATGCTTTGCATATATGTTTCTTAGACTATATAGAAGCAATATATACAAAGATTTCAACCGTCTACCAGTTCCATTCATTGTTCTACTTGTCGAAAGTTACAAATAATTTCCTATAAAGGATTAACAATGGAGCTCATTGTTCACTTAAACTTGAAGAACAAAAAATTGGCGAATGGTACTGTTTGGATGATTTGCATATATGTTTCTTAGACTATATAGAAGCAATATATACATTGATTTCAACCGTCTACCTGTTCCACTCATTGTTCTACTTGTCGAAAATTACAAATAATTTCCGATAAAGGATTAACAATGGGGCTCGTAGTTCACTTAAATTTGAAGAACAAAAAATTGGCGAATTGAACTGATTGGATGCTTTTCATACGTGTTTCTTAGACTATTTAGAAGCAATATATAAAAAGATTTCAACCGTCTAACTGTTCGATTCATTGTTCTACTTGTAGAAAGTTACAAATAATTTCGTTTAAAGGATTAACAATGGGGCTCGTATTTCACTTAAACTTGAATAACAAAAAATTGGCGAATGGTACTGTTTGGATGCTTTGCATATATGTTTCTTAGACAATATAGAAGCAATATATACAAAGATTTCATCCGTCTACCTGTTCCATTCATTGTTTTACTTGTAGAAAGTTACAAATAGTTTCCCTTTCATGATTATCAATGGGGCTCGTAGTTCACTTAAAGTTGAAGAACAAAAAATTGGCGAATGTTACTGTTTGGATGCTTTGCATATAGGTTTCCGAGACTATATAGAAGCAATATATACAAATATTTCAACAGACTACCTGTTCGATTCGTTGTTCTACTTGTAGAAAGTTACAAATAATTTCCTTTAAAGGATTAACAATGGGGCTCGTATTTCACTTAAACTTGAATAACAAAAAATTGGCGAATGGTACTGTTTGGATGCTTTGCATATATGTTTCTTAGACTATATGGCAGCAATATATACAAAGATTTCAACAGTCTACCTGTTCCATTCATTGTTCTACTTGTCCAAAGTTACAAATAATTTCCGATAAAGGATTAAACATTGGGGCTCATTGTTCACGTAAACTTGAAGAACAAAAAATTGGCGGTTTGTACTGTTTGGATGCTTTGCATATATGTTTCTTAGACTATATAGAAGCAATATATACAAAGATTTCAACCGTCTACCTGTTCCATTCATTGTTCTACTTGTCGGAAGTTACAAATAATTTCCGATAAAGGATTAAACATTGGGGCTCATTGTTCACTTAAACTTGAAGAACAAAAAATTGGCGAATGGTACTGTTTGGATGCTTTGCATATATGTTTCTTAGACTATATAGAAGCAATATATACAATGATTTCAACCGTCTACCTGTTCCATTCATTGTTCTACTTGTCGAAAGTTACAAATAATTTCCGTTAAGGGATTAACAATGGGGATCGTAGTTTACTTAAACTTGAAGAACAATAAATTGGCGAATGGTACTGTTTGGATGCTTTGCATATATGTTTCTCAGACTATATAGAAGCAATATATACAAAGATTTCAACCGTCTACCTGTTCCACTCATTGTTCTACTTGTCGCAAGTTACAAATAATTTGCGTTAAAGTATTAACAATGGGTCTCGTAGTTCACTTAAACTTGAAGATGAAATAATTGGCGAATTGTACTGTTTGGATGCTTTGCATATATGTTTCTTAGACTATATAGAAGCAATATATACAAAGATTTCAACCGTCTACCTGTTCCATTCATTGTTCTACTTGTCGAAAGTTACAAATAATTTCCATTTCATGATTATCAATGGGGTTCGTTGTTCACTTAAACTTGAAGCTCAAAAAATTGGCGAATGTTACTGGTTAGATGCTTTGCATATAGGTTTCTTAGACTATATAGAAGCAACATATACAAAGATTTCTACCGTCTACCCGTTCGATTCATTGTTCTACTTGCAGAAAGTTACAAATAATTTCCTTTAAAGGATTAAAAATGGGGCTCGTAGTTTACTTAAACTTGATGAACAAAAAATTGTCGAATGTTACTGTTTAGATGCTTTGCATATATGTTTCTTAGACTATATAGAAGCAATATATACAATGATTTCAACCGTCTACCTGTTCCATTCATTGTTCTACTTGTCGAAAGTTACAAATAATTTCCGATAAAGGAATAACTATGGGGCTCATTGTTCACTTAAACTTGAAGAATAAAAAATTGGCGAATGTCACTGTTTTGATGCTTTGCATACAGGTTTATTAGACTATATAGAAGCAACATATACAAAGATTTCAACCGTCTACGTGTTCCAATCATTGTTCTACTTGTCGAAGTTTACAAATAATTTCCTTTAAAGCATTAACAATGGGGCTCGTAGTTCACTTAAACTTGAAGAACAATAAATTGGCGAATGGTACTGTTTGGATGCTTTGCATATATGTTTCTTAGACTATATAGAAGTAATATATACAAAGATATCAACCGTCTACCTGTTCCATTCATTGTTCTACTTGTCGAAAATTACAAATAATTTCCGATAAAGGATTAACAATGGGGCTCGTAGTTCACTTAAATTTGAAGAACAAAAAATTGGCGAATTGAACTGATTGGATGCTTTTCATATGTGTTTCTTAGACTATTTAGAAGCAATATATAAAAAGATTTCAACCGTCTAACTGTTCGATTCATTGTTCTACTTGTAGAAAGTTACAAATAATTTCCTTTAAAGGATTAACAATGGGGCTCGTATTTCACTTAAACTTGAATAACAAAAAATTGGCGAATGGTACTGTTTGGATGCTTTGCATATATGTTTCTTAGACTACATAGAAGCAATATATACAAAGATTTCAACCGTCTACCTGTTCCATTCATTGTTCTACTTGTCGAAAGTTACAAATCATCTCCGATAACGGATTAACCATTGGGGCTCATTGTTCACTTAAACTTGAAGAACAAAAAATTGTCGAATTGTACTGTTTGGATGCTTTGCATATATGTTTCTTAGACTATATAGAAGTAATATATACAAAGATATCAACCGTCTACCTGTTCCATTCATTGTTCTACTTGTCGAAAATTACAAATAATTTCCGATAAAGGATTAACAATGTGGCTCGTAGTTCACTTAAATTTGAAGAACAAAAAATTGGCGAATTGAACTGATTGGATGCTTTTCATATGTGTTTCTTAGACTATTTAGAAGCAATATATAAAAAGATTTCAACCGTCTAACTGTTCGATTCATTGTTCTACTTGTAGAAAGTTACAAATAATTTCCTTTAAAGGATTAACAATGGGGCTCGTATTTCACTTAAACTTGAATAACAAAAATTGGCGAATGGTACTGTTTGGATGCTTTGCATATATGTTTCTTAGACTACATAGAAGCAATATATACAAAGATTTCAACCGTCTACCTGTTCCATTCATTGTTCTACTTGTCGAAAGTTACAAATCATTTCCGATAAAGGATTAACAATGGAGCTCATTGTTCACTTAAACTTGAAGAACAAAAAATTGGCGAATGGTACTGTTTGGATGATTTGCATATATGTTTGTGGGTTTTGTCGTAAAATAAAAATACACTTTTACTAACTAAATAACGGTTTATTAACTACTATTACGACTAAGTGCTTATACGATAAAAATAAATGTAATTAGGTTCGCTCGCGGCTCGTGCCGTATCGTTCGTAAGGTTCGTCGCAGACTGACTTTTTTGACGCGGGCGTTCTCGGCAGTTCTTTTGGCGGCGAGTTCGCCGAATACGCGCGAGCGATAAACCGCGGGTTCGCGGAACCGTCTTCGATCTATCGGTTCTTTGAAGCGACGATCTTTTACCGCGTCGCCACACTACCCCGCCGCCAGTGAAGTGCCGGTGGGTGCTGAGCGTTAAAATATATACATTCTGTATACCTGTCTGGAAAATGAACGTGGCGACCAGACCTCGTCGTTCTCGTCGCCGGTTGCGAAAATTGAGTCGGTTGCGTTTCGCTGCTTCGCGTTACGTTTTTCGCTGGTATTTCTTCCGGTTCCGTGTTTGACCCATCGTCATTTAGAAAATACGCAGGCTTCACGCGGTCTACGGATACCTTAGACTGTTTTTCGCCTATCCGTACGATAATTGTTTTATCGTCCCGCTTTACAATTTTATACGGACCGTTATATGGCGGCTGCAATGGTTTCCGCAGTGCATCCGTTCGTACAAAGACGTAATGTGCGTCCGCTAAATCTTTATTAATAAAAATCTTCTTTTTATCGTGCCGCGTTGCCTCGGTGGCTTTAAAACTTTGCATATGTTCGCTCAATTTTCTACAGAAATCATTGTCAGGTTGCCTTGTCTCGCTTCGCGGAACTATTAAATCGCTTGGCATTCGTAACGTCGCACCATACACCATTTGTGAAATCGAATACTCGTTTCCATCGCCCTTCAGGCTTCGTAACCCGAGCAAAATAAGAGGAAGTGCTTCGGCCCAATCGTTTGTTCCTCGGCATTTAATTGCCGTTTTTAAAGTTCGATGGAACCGTTCGATCATCCCGTTCGACTGTGGATGGTACGGCGTCGTTCGAATATGTCGAATGCCTAACAATTTGGTTAATTCCTTAAAAAGATTTGATTCAAATTGCCGGCCCTGATCTGTTGTTACGATTTCTGGCGTACCGAAACGCGACACCCACGTTGAGACAAATGCTCTCGCCACGGTCTCCGCGTGGATATCTTTAATCGGTATGGCCTCGGGCCATCGCGTGAATCGATCAACACACGTCAACAAATATGCGTTACCCGCAGACGGCGGTAAGGGTCCCACCAAATCTATATGGACGTGTGCAAATCGTTCGCTCGGCGTGTCGATTACGCCATTCGCGGAGCGCGTATGACGGTGGATCTTCGCCCGTTGACATGGGATGCAACTTTGTACGTAATGTCGTACGTCGTCACTCATTGACGGCCATACGTATCGTTGCTTGACTACGTACAAAGTTTTCTTTACGCCCGGATGAGCAACGTCGTGACAGGATTGAATGATTTTATTTCGCCAGGTCTTTGGCACAAAAGGTCGAAAGATTTTTAAAGATATGTCGCCGATGAGTCTAACTGTTTTTCCTTTTTCGCGAGATTGAATTTCTAGATGCGTGAAATTTAACGAATGGTTTGATTTTTCGGTGCGTAGCGTTTGTAATTCCCGGTCACGATGTTGCTCCTCCGCAAGCGCCTCGTAGTCTATGTCGCTCGGTATTTCGATGCCTTGTAGACGAGACAAAGCATCGGCTGTCGCGTTTTTCTCACCCGATATATGCCGTATATCGGTGGTGAACTGCGAGATGAAATCGAGATGACGAACCTGCCGTGGTGACGCACTATCGCGCTTTTGTTTAAAGGCGTACACCAAAGGCTTATGATCGGTAAATACCGTGAACTGTCGTCCCTCTAGCAAATACCGAAAATGTTTAATCGATTCGTAAATTGCTAGGAGCTCACGGTCATAAGCACTGTATTTTGATTGTGCGCTTGTAAGTTTCGCCGAAAAAAAACTCAAAGGCCGCGGCGGTTCGTCATTTCGCTTTTGCTCAACTACAGCCCCGATTGCTGTATCCGATGCATCCACCGTCAATGAAATTTGAGCCTCGGCCGATGGGTGAGCTAACAATGTCGCGTTGCTCAATCCCGTTTTAATTTCTTCGAAATCTCGACGCGCTTCGACCGATAATTCGATTTTGGTGTTGTCGTTCTTTTTATTTTTTCCCTGATACGAATTTAAACTTGCCTGCATTTTCGCGGCGTTAGGAATAAACCGGCGGTAAAAGTTCACCATTCCCAAGAATCTGCGCAATTCCTGGACTGTGCGCGGTTCAGGATATTTCACTATCGCGTCCACTTTTTCACGCGCTGGTTTTATGCCGGTTTCGCTGATTTCGTGTCCCAAAAATTTAACGCAGGACTTTCCAAAGACTGATTTCGATGCATTTATCACAATGGAATGCTTCCTTAATATAGTGAACACCTGTTCTAAATGATGCAGATGCTCAGCTTCGTCGCGTGACGCTATTAATAAATCATCGATATATGGGAAGCAAAAATCGACATCCGCAAATATTTGATGCATCAGTCTTTGGAAAGTTTGCGCTGCGTTACACAAACCGAAAGTCATCCGCGTAAACTCAAAGAGTCCGAAAGGCGTAGTGATAGCAGTTTTCGGGATGTCGGCAGGTGTAACGGGGACTTGATGATACGCGCGCACCAAGTCTATCGTGGAAAACACTTTTTTACCTAATAGATTCTGGGTACAGTCCTGGAGGTGTGGAATCGGATACCTGTCAGGCACTGTCGCCGCGTTGAGTTTGCGGTAATCACCGCAGGGTCTCCATTCGCCGTTCGCCTTCCGCACCAGGTGTAAAGGGCTGGACCAGCTACTCTTCGAAATTCTGCAAACGCCAAGGTCGATGAGTCTCTTGAACTCTGCTTTCGCAGCTTCGAGTTTCTCCTTGTCCAGTCTCCTCGTAGTCGAACGGACGGGCGGGCCTGTCGTAACGATGTGATGTTCAACGTCGTGCTTCAAAGGCTGCTTTAAAGTGTTCATACTCGTCACTTCAGGAAACCTCGCGAGCACGCGTTCGTAACACGTATCCCCGTGTAACGCTTTCACAGTCACGCCGCGATCGTATCGAATTTCGGCTTGAATCGCGGTGTCACTGCTTCGGTCGATCAGCTGTTTCCCCTTCATGTCGATCAGCAAGCCGAAGTGTCGCAGGAAATCAGCTCCTATGAGCGGTGTACTGACCTGGGCCACTATAAACTTCCAACTCAACTCTCGCTGGAATCCCAGGTCGAGCTTCATCGTTGTTTCGCCATAGGTACGGATGGGTGTCCCGTTCGCCGCGAATAGAATCCGCTCCGTCGGTTGCTTGCTCGCTTTTCGCGCAAGCCTCGGTGGAACTACCGACACATCCGCCCCTGTATCGACAAGGAAGCGCTGCTGAGTCTTCCGGTCGAATATATTTAAGCGACCCGATGAAATACCGGATACGCTGGTCGCTGCGCGTGGTCCGGTTTTCAGTTTTCCGCTTTCCGGAACATGGAGGGCGATCGGCATCGTCTCGCTCTTGCCCCATGGGTCAGGTGATACCAACAGGTATCGTCCGACTGCTGTTGGCGTTTCGCATCACCCGTTGGCGGTCTTCGTTCTGTCGAGTGACTTCGCGACGGTGGACGGGAAAGCGAGCGGTCCCTTTTCAGATACCTTACGTCCGCCGTGAGACGTTCTATCTGCTTCGCCAGGGATTTCACTAAATCTGATAGATTTTCGGGATCCGACGATTGTTCTTTAGCGGTCTCCCTTGCTATCACCCGAGAGCTGCAGGCACTAACAAAAGACGGCGCGGAAACTTCGCTGACCTTATCGGCCACGATCGCCAGTGTATTTAAATCACCATCACTGACCGTTAAAACTGCCTGCGTTGTTTTAGGCAGTCGCTGCAGCCATAGTGTCTTTAAAAAATCATTATCGACGCTAGTTCCCGCAAGATCTTGCATCTGTCTTAATAACGCGGAGGGACGCTTATCACCGAGTTCGACCTCCTCTAAAAGTTTTCGAATTTTCCTCGTCTGCGAGTCCCCGAACTGTTCTATCAAACGCGTTTTAAGAACCCCGTATGGGTTTTCCCTTTGTGGTTTTTTAACCACGTCACTCACTTGCGCGAGAACGTCACTTTCAATCGCACTTACGACGGTGTTATATTTTGTCCGTTCGACCGTTATATTGTTCATTTCGAATTGTGCTTCGATTTGCGCGAACCAAAGTTCCGGGTCCGTTCGCCAGAAAGGTGGCACTTTCACCGCCACGCGCGACACTTCTTGCACTGCAGTGTTCGCTTCCGAGGTCGTTTCCTCGCCTGGACCCATTTCGAAGTTTTATTTTTGCACCCACTCAGTCGAATAAATCGTTCTGTCGCGATCACGTCGGGGTCACCAATTGTGGGTTTTGTCGTAAAATAAAAATACACATTTACTAACTAAATAACGGTTTATTAACTACTATTACGAATAAGTGCTTATACGATAAAAATAAATGTAATTAGGTTCGCTCGCGGCTCGTGCCGTATCGTTCGTAAGGTTCGTCGCAGACTGACTTTTTTGACGCGGGCGTTCTCGGCAGTTCTTTTGGCGGCGAGTTCGCCGAATACGCGCGAGCGATAAACCGCGGGTTCGCGGAACCGTCTTCGATCTATCGGTTCTTTGAAGCGACGATCTTTTACCGCGTCGCCACATGTTTCTTAGACTATATAGAAGCAATATATACATTGATTTCAACCGTCTACCTGTTCCACTCATTGTTCTACTTGTCGCAAGCTACAAATAATTTCCATTAAAGTATTAACAATGGGTCTCGTAGTTCACTTAAACTTGAAGATGGAATAGTTGGCGAATTGTACTGTTTGGATGCTTTGCATATATGTTTCTTAGATTATATAGAAGCAATATATACAAAGATTTCAACCGTCTACCTGTTCCATTCATTGTTCTACTTGTCGAAAATTACAAATAATTTCCGATAAAGGATTAACAATGGGGCTCGTAGTTCACTTAAATTTGAAGAACAAAAAATTGGCGAATTGAACTGATTGGATGCTTTTCATACGTGTTTCTTAGACTATTTAGAAGCAATATATAAAAAGATTTCAACCGTCTAACTGTTCGATTCATTGTTCTACTTGTAGAAAGTTACAAATAATTTCGTTTAAAGGATTAACAATGGGGCTCGTATTTCACTTAAACTTGAATAACAAAAAATTGGCGAATGGTACTGTTTGGATGCTTTGCATATATGTTTCTTAGACAATATAGAAGCAATATATACAAAGATTTCATCCGTCTACCTGTTCCATTCATTGTTTTACTTGTAGAAAGTTACAAATAGTTTCCCTTTCATGATTATCAATGGGGCTCGTTGTTCACTTAAACTTGAAGAACAAAAAATTGGCGAATTGTACTGTTTGGATGCTTTGCATATATGTTTCTTAGACTATATAGAAGCAATATATAGAAATATTTCACCCGTCTACCTGTTCTATTCATTGTTCTACTTGTAGAAAGTTCCAAATAATTTCCGTTTCATGATTATCAATGGGGCTCGTAGTTCACTTAAAGTTGAACAACAAAAAATTGGCGAATGTTACTGTTTGGATGCTTTGCATATAGGTTTCCGAGACTATATAGAAGCAATATATACAAATATTTCAACAGACTACCTGTTCGATTCGTTGTTCTACTTGTAGAAAGTTACAAATAATTTCCTTTAAAGGATTAACAATGGGGCTCGTATTTCACTTAAACTTGAATAACAAAAAATTGGCGAATGGTACTGTTTGGATGCTTTGCATATATGTTTCTTAGACTATATGGCAGCAATATATACAAAGATTTCAACAGTCTACCTGTTCCATTCATTGTTCTACTTGTCCAAAGTTACAAATAATTTCCGATAAAGGATTAAACATTGGGGCTCATTGTTCACGTAAACTTGAAGAACAAAAAATTGGCGGTTTGTACTGTTTGGATGCTTTGCATATATGTTTCTTAGACTATATAGAAGCAATATATACAAAGATTTCAACCGTCTACCTGTTCCATTCATTGTTCTACTTGTCGGAAGTTACAAATAATTTCCGATAAAGGATTAAACATTGGGGCTCATTGTTCACTTAAACTTGAAGAACAAAAAATTGGCGAATGGTACTGTTTGGATGCTTTGCATATATGTTTCTTAGATTATATAGAAGCAATATATAGCAAGATTTCAACCGCCTACCTGTTCCATTCATTGTTCTACTTGTCGAAAGTTGCAAATAATTTCCCTTTCATGATTAACAATGGGGCTCGTAGTTCACTTAAACATGAAGAACAAAAAATTGGCGAATTGTACTGTTTGGATGCTTTGTATATATGTTTCATAGACTATATGGAAGCAATATATACAATGATTTGAACCGTCGACCAGTTCCATTCCTTGTTCTGCTTGTCGAAATTTACGAATAATTTCCATTAAAGGATTAACAATGGGGCTCATTGTTCACTTAAACTTGAAGAACAAAAAATTGGCGAATGGTACTGTTTGGATGCTTTGCATATATGTTTCTTAGACTATATGGCAGCAATATATACAAAGATTTCAACCGTCTACCTGTTCCATTCATTGTTCTACTTGTAGCAATTTACAAATAATTTCCCTTTCATGATTATCAATGGGGCTCGTTGTTCACTTAAACTTGAAGAACAAAAAATTGGCGATTGGTACTGTTTGGATGCCTTGCATATATGTTTCTTAGACTATATAGAAGTAATATATACAAAGATTTCACCCGCCTACCTGTTCCATTCATTGTTCTACTTGTCGAAAGTTACAAATCATTTCCGATAACGGATTAACCATTGGGGCTCATTGTTCACTTAAACTTGAAGAACAAAAAATTGTCGAATTGTACTGTTTGGATGCTTTGCATATATGTTTCTTAGACTATATAGAAGCAATATAAACAATGATTTCAACCGTCTACCTGTTCCATTCATTGTTCTACTTGTCGAAAGTTACAAATAATTTCCGTTAAAGGATTAACAATGGGGCTCGTTGTTCACTTAAACTTGAAGAACAAAAAATTGGCGACTTGTACCGTTTGGATGCTTTGCATATATGTTTCATAGACTATATGGAAGTAATATATACAAAGATTTCAACAGTCTACCTGTTCCATTCATTGTTCTACTTGTCCAAAGTTACAAATAATTTCCGATAAAGGATTAAACATTGGGGCTCATTGTTCACTTAAACTTGAAGAACAAAAAATTGGCGGTTTGTACTGTTTGGATGCTTTGCATATATGTTTCTTAGACTATATAGAAGCAATATATACAAAGATTTCAACCGTCTACCTGTTCCATTCATTGTTCTACTGGTCGAAAGTTACAAATAATTTCCGATAAAGGATTAAACATTGGGGCTCATTGTTCACTTAAACTTGAAGAACAAAAAATTGGCGAATGGTACTGTTTGGATGCTTTGCATATATGTTTCTTAGATTATATAGAAGCAATATATAGCAAGATTTCAACCGCCTACCTGTTCCATTCATTGTTCTACTTGTCGAAAGTTACAAATAATTTCCTATAAAGGATTAACAATGGGGCCCATTGTTCACTTAAACTTGAAGAACAAAAAATTGTCGAATTGTACTGTTTGGATGCTTTGCATATATGTTTCTTAGACTATATAGAAGCAATATATACAATGATTTCAACCGTCTACCTGTTCCATTCATTGTTCTACTTGTCGAAATTTACAAATAATTTCCTTTAAAGGATTAACAATGGGGCTCGTAGTTCACTTAAACTTGAAGAACAAAAAATTGGCGAATGGTACTGTTTGGATGCTTTGCATATATGTTTCTTAGACTATATAGAAGCAATATATACAAAGATTTCAACCGTCTACCTGTTCCATTCATTGTTCTACTTGTCGAAAGTTACAAATCATTTCCGATAACGGATTAACCATTGGGGCTCATTGTTCACTTAAACTTGAAGAACAAAAAATTGTCGAATTGTACTGTTTGGATGCTTTGCATATATGTTTCTTAGACTATATAGAAGCAATATATACAATGATTTCAACCGTCTACCTGTTCCATTCATTGTTCTACTTGTCGAAAATTACAAATAATTTCCGATAAAGGATTAACCATTGGGGCTCATTGTTCACTTAAACTTGAAGAACAAAAAATTGGCGAATGGTACTGTTTGGATGCTTTGCATATATGTTTCTTAGACTATATAGAAGCAATATATACATTGATTTCATCCGTCTACCTGTTCCACTCATTGTTCTACTTGTCGCAAGTTACAAATAATTTCCGTTAAAGTATTAACAATGGGGCTCGTAGTTCACTTAAACATGAAGATGAAATAATTGGCGAATTGTACTGTTTGGTTGCTTTGCATATATGTTTCTTAGATTATATAGAAGCAATATATACAAAGATTTCAACCGTCTACCTGTTCCATTCATTGTTCTACTTGTCGAAAGTTACAAATCATTTCCGATAACGGATTAACCATTGGGGCTCATTGTTCACTTAAACTTGAAGAACAAAAAATTGTCGAATTGTACTGTTTGGATGCTTTGCATATATGTTTCTTAGACTATATAGAAGCAATATATACAATGATTTCAACCGTCTACCTGTTCCATTCATTGTTCTACTTGTCGAAAATTACAAATAATTTCCGATAAAGGATTAACAATGGGTCTCATTGTTCACTTAAACTTGAATAACAAAAAATTCGCGAATGGTACTGTTTGGATGCTTTGCATATATGTTTCTTAGACAATATAGAAGCAATATATACAAAGATTTCATCCGTCTACCTCTTCCATTCATTGTTCTACTTGTAGAAAGTTACAAATAGTTTCCCTTTCATGATTATCAATGGGGCTCGTTGTTCACTTAAACTTGAAGAACAAAAAATTGGCGAATTGTACTGTTTGGATGATTTGCATATATGTTTCTTATACTATATAAAAGCAATATATACAAAGATTTCAACCGTCTACCTGTTCCATTCAATGTTCTACTTGTCGAAAGTTACAAATAATTTCCGATAAAGGATTAACAAAGGGGCTCATTGTTCACTTAAACTTGAAGAACAAAAAATTGGCGAATGGTACTGTTTGGATGCTTTGCATATATGTTTCTTAGACTATATGGAAGCAATATATACAAAGATTTCAACCGTCTGTGTGTTCCAATCATTGTTCTACTTGTAGAAAGTTACAATTAATTTCCGTTAAAGGATTAACAATGGGGCTCGTAGTTCACTTAAACTTGAAGAACAAAAAATTGGCGTATTGTACTGTTGGGATGCTTTGCATATATGTTTCTTAGACTATATAGAAGCAATATATACAATGATTTCAACCGTCTACCTGTTCCATTCATTGTTCTACTTGTCGAAAGTTACAAATAATTTCCGATAACGGATTAACCATTGGGGCTCGTAGTTCACTTACACTTGAAGAACAAAAAATTGGCGAATGGTACTGTTTGGATGCTTTGCATATATGTTTCTTATACTATATAGAAGCAATATATTCAAAGATTTCAACCGTCTACCTGTTCCATTCAATGTTCTACTTGTCGAAAGTTACAAATAATTTCCGATAAAGGATTAACAATGGGGCTCTTTGTTCACTTAAACTTGAAGAACAAAAAATTGGCGAATTGTACTGTTTGAACGCTTTGCATATATGTTTCTTGGACTATATAGAAGCAACATATACAATGATTTCAACAGTCTACCTGTTCCATTCATTGTTCTACTTGTCGCAAGTTACAAATAATTTCCGTTAAAGTATTAACAATGGGGCTCGTATTTCACTTAAACTTGAAGAACAAAAAATTGGCGAATGGTACTGTTTGGATGCTTTGCATATATGTTTCTTAGACTATATAGAAGCAATATATACATTGATTTCAACCGTCTACCTGTTCCATTCATTGTTCTACTTGTCGAAAGTTACAAATCATTTCCGATAACGGATTAACCATTGGGGCTCATTGTTCACTTAAACTTGAAGAACAAAAAATTGGAGAATGGTACTGTTTGGATGCTTTGCGTACATGTTTCTTAGACTATATGGAAGCAATATATACAAAGATTTCAACCGTCAACGTGTTCCAATCATTGTTCTACTTGTCGAAATTTACAAATAATTTCCTTTAAAGGACTAACAATGGGGCTCGTTGTTCACATAAACTTGAAGAACAAAAAATTGGCGAATGGTACTGTTTTGATGCTTTGCATATATGTTTCTTAGACTATATAGAAGCAATATATACATTGATTTCAACCGTCTACCTGTTCCATTCATTGTTCTACTTGTCGCAAGTTACAAATAATTTCCGTTAAAGTATTAACAATGGGGCTTGTAGTTCACTTAAACTTGAAGAACAAAAAATTGGCGAATTGTACTGTTTGGATGATTTGCATATATGTTTCTTATACTATATAAAAGCAATATATACAAAGATTTCAACCGTCTACCTGTTCCATTCAATGTTCTACTTGTCGAAAGTTACATATAATTTCCGATAAAGGATTAACAATGGGGCTCATTGTTCACTTAAACTTGAAGAACAAAAAATTGGCGAATGGTACTGTTTGGATGCTTTGCATATATGTTTCTTAGACTATATGGAAGCAATATATACAAATATTTCAACCGTCTGTGTGTTCCAATCATTGTCCTACTTGTAGAAAGTTACAATTAATTTCCGTTAAAGGATTAACAATGGGGCTCGTAGTTCACTTAAACTTGAAGAACAAAAAATTGGCGTATTGTACTGTTTGGATGCTTTGCATATATGTTTCTTAGACTATATAGAAGCAATATATACAATGATTTCAACCGTCTACCTGTTCCATTCATTGTTCTACTTGTCGAAAGTTACAAATAATTTCCGTTAAGGGATTAACAATGGGGATCGTAGTTTACTTAAACTTGAAGAACGAAAAATTGGCGAATTGTACTGTTTGGATGCTTTGCACACATGTTTCTTAGACTATATAGAAGCAATATATACAATGATTTCAACCGTCTACCTATTTCATTCATTGTTCTACTTTCCGAAATTTACAAACAATTTCCGTTAAAGTATTAACAATGGGGCTGGTAGTTCACTTAAACATGAAGATGAAATAATTGGCGAATTGTACTGTTTGGATGCTTTGCATATATGTTTCTTAGATTATATAGAAGCAATATATACAAAGATTTCAACCGTCTACCTGTTCCATTCATTGTTCTACTTGTCGAAAATTACAAATAATTTCCGATAAAGGATTAACCATTGGGGCTCATTGTTCACTTAAACTTGAAGAACAAAAAATTGGTGAATGGTACTGTTTGGATGCTTTGCGTACATGTTTCTTTGACTATATGGAAGCAATATATACAAAGATTTCAAACGTCTACGTGTTCCAATCATTGTTCAATTTGTCGAAATTTACAAATAATTTCGTTTAAAAGATTAACAATGGGGCTCGTTGTTCACTTAAACTTGAAGAACAAAAAATTGGCGAATTGTACTGTTTGGATGCTTTGCATATATGTATCGTAGGCTATATAGAAGCAATATATACAAAGATTTCAACCGTCTACGTGTTCCAATCATTGTTCTACTTGTCGAAATTTACAAATAATTTCTTTTAAAGGATTAACAATGGGGCTCATTGTTCACTTAAACTTCAAGATCAAATAATTGGCGAATTGTACTGTTTGGATGATTTGCATATATGTTTCTTAGACTATATAGAAGCAATATATACATTGATTTCTAGCGTCTACCTGTTCCATTCATTGTTCTACTTGCCGGAAGTTACAAATAATTTCCGTTAAAGTATTAACAATGGGGCTCGTAGTTCACTTAAACATGAAGATGAAATAATTGGCGAATTGTACTGTTTGGATGCTTTGCATATATGTTTCTTAGACTATTTAGAAGCAATATATAGAAAGATTTCACCCGTCTACCTGTACTATTCATTGTTCTACTTGTAGAAAGTTACAAATAATTTCCATTTCATGATTATCAATGGGGCTCGCTGTTCACTTAAACTTGAAGATCAAAAAATTGGCGAATGGTACTGTTTGGATGCTTTGCATATATGTTTCTTAGATTATATAGAAGCAATATATACAAAGATTTCGACCGTCTACCTGTTCCATTCATTGTTCTAATTGTCGAAAATTACAAATAATTTCCGATAAAAGATTAACAATGGGGCTCGTTGTTCACTTAAACTTGAAGAACAAAAAATTGGCGAATTGTACTGTTTGGATGCTTTGCATATATGTATCGTAGGCTATATAGAAGCAATATATACAAAGATTTCAACCGTCTACGTGTTCCAATCATTGTTCTACTTGTCGAAATTTACAAATAATTTCTTTTAAAGGATTAACAATGGGGCTCATTGTTCACTTAAACTTCAAGATCAAATAATTGGCGAAATGTACTGTTTGGATGATTTGCATATATGTTTCTTAGACTATATAGAAGCAATATATACATTGATTTCTAGCGTCTACCTGTTCCATTCATTGTTCTACTTGTCGAAAGTTACAAATAATTTCCGATAAAGGATTAACAATGGGGCTCATTGTTCACTTAAACTTGAAGATCAAAAAATTGGCGAATGTTACTGTTTAGATGCTTTGCATATAGGTTTCTTAGACTATATAGAAGCAATATATACAATGATTTCAACCGTCTACCTGTTCCATTCATTGTTCTACTTGTCGAAAGTTAGAAATAATTTCCGTTAAGGGATTAACAATGGGGATCGTAGTTTACTTAAACTTGAAGAACAAAAAATTGGCGAATTGTACTGTTTGGATGCTTTGCATATATGTTTCTTAGACTATATAGAAGCAATATATACAATGATTTCAACCGTCTACCTATTTCATTCATTGTTCTACTTTCCGAAATTTACAAATAATTTCCGTTAAAGTATTAACAATGGGGCTGGTAGTTCACTTAAACATGAAGATGAAATAATTGGCGAGTTGTACTGTTTGGATGATTTGCAGATATGTTTCTTAGACTATATGGAAGCAATATATACAAAGATTTCAACCGTCTGTGTGTTCCAATCATTGTTCTACTTGTCGAAAATTACAAATAATTTCTGATAAAGGATTAACCATTGGGGCTCGTAGTTCACTTAAACTTGAAGATCAAATAATTGGCGAATTGTACTGTTTGGATGATTTGCAGATATGTTTCTTAGACTATATAGACGCAATATATACAAGGATTTCTACCGTCTACCTGTTCCATTCATTGTTCTACTTGTCGAAAGTTACAAATAATATCCGATAAAGGATTAACAATGGGGCTCATTGTTCACTTAAACTTGAAGAACAAAAAATTGGCGAATGGTAATGTTTGGATGCTTTGCATATATGTTTCTTAGATTATATAGAAGCAATATATACAAAGATTTCAACCGTCTACCTGTTCCATTCATTGTTCTACTTGTAGAAAGTTACAAATAATTTCCATTTCATGATTATCAATGGGGCTCGCTGTTTACTTATACTTGAAGATCAAAAAATTGGCGACTGTTACTGTTTCGATGCTTTGCATATAGGTTTCTTAGACTATATAGAAGCAACATATACAAAGATTTCAACCGTCTACCTGTTCTCTTCATTGTTCTACTTGTAGAAAGTTACAAATAATTTCCGTTTCATGATTATCAATGGGGCTCGTTGTTCACTTAAACTTGAAGAACAAAAAATTGGCGAATGGAACTGTTTGGATGCTTCGCATATATGTTTCTTAGATTATATAGAAGCAATATATATATATAGATTTCAACCGTCTACCTGTTCCATTCATGTTCTACTTGTTGAAAATTACAAATAATTTCCGATAAAGGATTAACCATTGGGGCTCATTGTTCACTTACACTTGAAGAACAAAAAATTGGCGAATGGTACTGTTTGGATGCTTTGCGTTCATGTTTCTTAGACTATATGGAAGCAATGTATACAAAGATTTCAACCGTCTACGTGTTCCATTCATTGTTCTACTTGTCGCAAGTTACAAATAATTTCCGTTAAAGTATTAACAATGGGGCTCGTAGTTCACTTAAACTTGAAGAACAAAAAATTGGCGAATTGTACTGTTTGGATGATTTGCATATATGTTTCTTATACTATATAAAAGCAATATATACAAAGATTTCAACCGTCTACCTGTTCCATTCAATGTTCTACTTGTCGAAAGTTACAAATAATTTCCGATAAAGGATTAACAATGGGGCTCATTGTTCACTTAAACTTGAAGAACAAAAAATTGGCGAATGGTACTGTTTGGATGCTTTGCATATATGTTTCTTAGACTATATGGAAGCAATATATACAAAGATTTCAACCGTCTGTGTGTTCCAATCATTGTTCTACTTGTAGAAAGTTACAATTAATTTCCGTTAAAGGATTAACAATGGGGCTCGTAGTTCACTTAAACTTGAAGAACAAAAAATTGGCGAATGGTACTGTTTGGATGCTTTGCATATATGTTTCTTAGACTATATGGAAGCAATATATACAAAGATTTCAACCGTCTGTGTGTTCCAATCATTGTTCTACTTGTAGAAAGTTACAATTAATTTCCGTTAAAGGATTAACAATGGGGCTCGTAGTTCACTTAAACTTGAAGAACAAAAAATTGGCGAATGGTACTGTTTGGATGCTTTGCGTTCATGTTTCTTAGACTATATGGAAGCAATGTATACAAAGATTTCAACCGTCTACGTGTTCCATTCATTGTTCTACTTGTCGAAATTTACAAATAATTTCTTTTAAAGGATTAACAATGGGGCTCATTGTTCACTTAAACTTCAAGATCAAATAATTGGCGAATTGTACTGTTTGGATGCTTAGCATATATGTTTCTTAGACTATATAGAAGCAATATATACAATGATTTCAACCGTCTACCTGTTCCATTCATTGTTCTACTTGTCGAAAGTTACAAATAATTTCCGTTAAGGGATTAACAATGGGGCTCGTAGTTCACTTAAACTTGAAGATCAAATAATTGGCGAATTGTACTGTTTGGATGCTTAGCATATATGTTTCTTAGACTATATAGAAGCAATATATGCAATGATTTCAACCGTCTACCTGTTCCATTCATTGTTCTACTTGTCGAAAGTTACAAATAATTTCCGTTAAGGGATTAACAATGGGGATCGTAGTTTACTTAAACTTGAAGAACAAAAAATTGGCGAATTGTACTGTTTGGATGCTTTGCATACATGTTTCTTAGACTATATAGAAGCAATATATACAATGATTTCAACCGTCTACCTATTTCATTCATTGTTCTACTTTCCGAAATTTACAAACAATTTCCGTTAAAGTATTAACAATGGGGCTGGTAGTTCACTTAAACATGAAGATGAAATAATTGGCGAATTGTACTGTTTGGATGCTTTGCATATATGTTTCTTAGATTATATAGAAGCAATATATACAAAGATTTCAACCGTCTACCTGTTCCATTCATTGTTCTACTTGTCGAAAATTACAAATAATTTCCGATAAAGGATTAACCATTGGGGCTTATTGTTCACTTAAACTTGAAGAACAAAAAATTGGTGAATGGTACTGTTTGGATGCTTTGCGTACATGTTTCTTAGACTATATGGAAGCAATATATACAAAGATTTCAAACGTCTACGTGTTCCAATCATTGTTCAATTTGTCGAAATTTACAAATAATTTCGTTTAAAAGATTAACAATGGGGCTCGTTGTTCACTTAAACTTGAAGAACAAAAAATTGGCGAATTGTACTGTTTGGATGCTTTGCATATATGTATCGTAGGCTATATAGAAGCAATATATACAAAGATTTCAACCGTCTACGTGTTCCAATCATTGTTCTACTTGTCGAAATTTACAAATAATTTCTTTTAAAGGATTAACAATGGGGCTCATTGTTCACTTAAACTTCAAGATCAAATAATTGGCGAATTGTACTGTTTGGATGATTTGCATATATGTTTCTTAGACTATATAGAAGCAATATATACATTGATTTCTAGCGTCTACCTGTTCCATTCATTGTTCTACTTGCCGGAAGTTACAAATAATTTCCGTTAAAGTATTAACAATGGGGCTCGTAGTTCACTTAAACATGAAGATGAAATAATTGGCGAATTGTACTGTTTGGATGCTTTGCATATATGTTTCTTAGGCTATATGGAAGCAATATATACAAAGATTTCAACCGTCTGTGTGTTCCAATCATTGTTCTACTTGTAGAAAGTTACAATTAATTTCCGTTAAAGGATTAACAATGGGGCTCGTAGTTCACTTAAACTTGAAGAACAAAAAATTGGCGTATTGTACTGTTTGGATGCTTTGCATATATGTTTCTTAGACTATATAGAAGCAATATATACAAAGATTTCAACCGTCTACGTATTCCAATCATTGTTCTACTTGTCGAAATTTACGAATAATTTCCTTTAAAGGATTAACAATGGGGCTCGTTGTTCACTTAAACTTGAAGAACAAAAAATTGATGAATGGTACTGTTTGGATGCTTTGCATATATGTTTCTTAGACTATATAGAAGCAATATATACATTGATTTCAATCGTCTGCCTGTTCCATTCATTGTTCTACTTGTAGAAAGTTACAAATAATTTCCGTTTCATGATTATCAATGGGGCTCGTTGTTCACTTAAACTTGAAGAACAAAAAATTGGCGAATGGTACTGTTTGGATGCATTGCATATATGTTTCTTAGATTATATAGAAGCAATATATACAAAGATTTCAACCGTCTACATGTTCTATTCATTGTTCTACTTGTTGAAATTTACAAATAATTTCCTTTAAAGGATTAACAATGGGGCTCGTAGTTTACTTAAACTTGAAGAACAAAAAATTGGCGAATTGTACTGTTTGGATGCTTAGCATATATGTTTCTTAGACTATATAGAAACAATATATACAATGATTTCAACAGTCAACCTGTTCCATTCATTGTTCTACTTGTCGAAATTTACAAATAATTTCCTTTAAAGGATTAACAATGGGGCTCGTAGTTCACTTAAACTTGAAGAACAAAAAATTGGCGAATGGTACTGTTTGGATGCTTTGCATATATGTTTCGTAGATTATATAGAAGCAATATATACAATGATTTCAACCGTCTACCTGTTCCATTCATTGTTCTACTTGTCGAAAGTGACAAATAATTTCCGTTAAGGGATTAACAATGGGGATCGTAGTTTACTTAAACTTGAAGAACAAAAAATTGGCGAATTGTACTGTTTGGATGCTTTGCATATATTTTCCTTAGACTATATAGAAGCAATATATACAATGATTTCAACCGTCTACCTATTCCATTCATTGTTCTACTTGCCGAAATTTACAAATAATTTCCTTTAAAGGATTAACAATGGGGCTCGTAGTTCACTTAAACTTGAAGAGCAAAAAATTGGCGAATGGTACTGTTTGGATGCTTTGCGTACATGTTTCTTAGACTATATGGAAGCAATATATACAATGATTTCAACCGTCTACCTGATCCATTCATTGTTCTACTTGTCGAAATTTACAAATAATTTCCTTTAAAGGATTAACAATGGGGCTCGTAGTTCACTTAAACTTGAAGAACAAAAAATTGGCGATTGTTACTGTTTAGATGCTGTGCATATATGTTTCTTAGATTATATAGAAGCAATATATACAAAGATTTCAACCGTCTACCTGTTCCATTCATTGTTCTACTTGCCGAAATTTACAAATAATTTCCTTTAAAGGATTAACAATGAGGCTCGTAGTTCACTTAAACTTGAAGAGCAACAAATTGGCGAATTGTACTGTTTGGACGCTTTGCATATATGTTTCTTGGACTATATAGAAGCAATATATATAATGATTTCAACCGTCTACCTGTTCCATTCATTGTTCTACTTGTCGAAAGTTACAAATAATTTCCGTTTCATGATTATCTATGGGGCTCGTTGTTCACATAAACTTGAAGAACAAGAAATTGGCGAATGGTACTGTTTGGATGCTTTGCGTTCATGTTTCTTAGACTATATGGAAGCAATATATACAAAGATTTCAACCGTCTACGTATTCCAATCATTGTTCTACTTGTCGAAATTTACGAATAATTTCCTTTAAAGGATTAACAATGGGGCTCGTTGTTCACTTAAACTTGAAGAACAAAAAATTGATGAATAGTACTGTTTGGATGCTTTGCATATATGTTTCTTAGACTATATAGAAGCAATATATACATTGATTTCAATCGTCTGCCTGTTCCATTCATTGTTCTACTTGTCGCAACTTACAAATAATTACCGTTAAAGTATTAACAATGGGGCTCGTAGTTCACTTAAACTTGAAGATCAAATAATTGGCGAATTGTACTGTTTGGATGATTTGCATATATGTTTCTTAGATTATATAGAAGCAATATATACAAAGATTTCAATCGTCTACCTGTTCCATTCATTGTTCTACTTGTCGAAAGTTACAAATAATTTCCGTTAAGGGATTAACAATGGGGATCGTAGTTCACTTAAACTTGAAGATCAAATAATTGGCGAATTGTACTGTTTGGATGATAAGCATATATGTTTCTTAGTCTATAAAGAAGCAATATATACAATGATTTCAACCGTCTACCTGTTCCATTCATTGTTCTACTTGCCGAAATTTACAAATAATTTCCTTTAAAGGATTAACAATGTGGCTCGTAGTTCACTTAAACTTGAAGAACAAAAAATTGGCGAATAGTACTGTTTGGATGCTTTGAATATATGTTTCTTAGATTATATAGAAGCAATATATACAAAGATTTCAACCGTCTACCTGTTCCATTCATTGTTCTACTTGTCGAAAATTATAAGTAATTTCCGATAAGGGATTAACCATTGGGGCTCATTGTTCACTTAAACTTGAAGAACAAAAAATTGGCGAATGGTACTGTTTGGATGCTTTGCGTACATGTTTCTTAGACTATATGGAAGCAATATATACAAAGATTTCAACCGTCTACGTGTTCCAATCATTGTTCTACTTGTAGAAAGTTACAATTAATTTCCGTTAAAGGATTAATAATGGGGCTCGTAGTTCACTTAAACTTGAAGAACAAAAAATTGTCGAATTGTACTGTTTGGATGCTATGCATATATGTTTCGTAGATTATATAGAAGCAATATATACAATGATTTCAACCGTCTACCTGATCCATTCATTGTTCTACTTGTCGAAATTTACAAATAATTTCCTTTAAAGGATTAACAATGGGGCTCGTAGTTCACTTAAACTTGAAAAACAAAAAATTGGCGAATTGTACTGTTTGGATGCTTTGCATATATGTTTCTTAGACTATTTAGAAGCAATATATACAAAGATTTCAACCGTCTACCTGTACCATTCATTGTTCTGCTTGTCGAAAATTACAAATAATTTCCTTTAAAGGTTTAACAATGGGGCTCGTAGTTCACTTAAACTTGAAGAACAATAAATTGGCGAATTGTACTGTTTGGATGATTTGCATATATGTTTCTTATACTATATAGAAGCAATATATACAAAGATTTCAACCGTCTACCTGTTCCATTCAATGTTCTACTTGTCGAAAGTTACAAGTAATTTCCGATAAAGGATTAACAATGGGCCTCGTTGTTCACTTAAAATTGAAGAACAAAAAATTGGCGACTGGTACTGTTTGGATGCTTTGCATATATGTTTCTTAGACTATATAGAAGCAATATATACAAAGATTTCAACCGTCTACCAGTTCCATTCATTGTCCTACTTGTCGAAATTTACAAATAATTTCCTATAAAGGATTAACAATGGAGCTCATTGTTCACTTAAACTTGAAGAACAAAAAATTGGCGAATGGTACTGTTTGGATGATTTGCATATATGTTTCTTAGACTATATAGAAGCAATATATACATTGATTTCAACCGTCTACCTGTTCCACTCATTGTTCTACTTGTCGCAAGGTACAAATAATTTCCATTAAAGTATTAACAATGGGTCTCGTAGTTCACTTAAACTTGAAGATGGAATAGTTGGCGAATTGTACTGTTTGGATGCTTTGCATATATGTTTCTTAGATTATATAGAAGCAATATATACAAAGATTTCAACCGTCTACCTGTTCCATTCATTGTTCTAATTGTCGAAAGTTACAAATAGTTTCCCTTTCATGATTATCAATGGGGCTCGTTGTTCACTTAAACTTGAAGAACAAAAAATTGGCGAATTGTACTGTTTGGATGCTTTGCATATATGTTTCTTAGACTATATAGAAGCAATATATAGAAATATTTCACCCGTCTACCTGTTCTATTCATTGTTCTACTTGTAGAAAGTTCCAAATAATTTCCGTTTCATGATTATCAATGGGGCTCGTAGTTCACTTACACTTGAAGAACAAAAAATTGGCGAATGGTACTGTTTGGATGCTTTGCATATATGTTTCTTATACTATATAGAAGCAATATATACAAAGATTTCAACCGTCTACCTGTTCCATTCAATGTTCTACTTGTCGAAAGTTACAAATAATTTCCGATAAAGGATTAACAATGGGGCTCATTGTTCACTTAAACTTGAAGAACAAAAAATTGGCGAATTGTACTGTTTGAACGCTTTGCATATATGTTTCTTGGACTATATAGAAGCAACATATACAATGATTTCAACAGTCTACCTGTTCCATTCATTGTTCTACTTGTCGCAAGTTACAAATAATTTCCGTTAAAGTATTAATAATGGGGCTCGTAGTTCACTTAAACATGAAGATGAAATAATTGGCGAATTGTACTGTTTGGATGCTTTGCATATATGTTTCTTAGATTATATAGAAGCAATATATACAAAGATTTCAACCGTCTACCTGTTCCATTCATTGTTCTTCTTGTCGAAAGTTACAAATAATTTCCGTTTCATGATTATCAATGGGCCTCGTTGTTCACTTAAAATTGAAGAACAAAAAATTGGCGACTGGTACTGTTTGGATGCTTTGCATATATGTTTCTTAGACTATATAGAAGCAATATATACAAAGATTTCAACCGTCTACCAGTTCCATTCATTGTTCTACTTGTCGAAAGTTACAAATAATTTCCTATAAAGGATTAACAATGGAGCTCATTGTTCACTTAAACTTGAAGAACAAAAAATTGGCGAATGGTACTGTTTGGATGCTTTGCATATATGTTTCTTAGACTATATAGAAGCAATATATACAAAGATTTCAACCGTCTACCAGTTCCATTCATTGTTCTACTTGTCGAAAGTTACAAATAATTTCCTATAAAGGATTAACAATGGAGCTCATTGTTCACTTAAACTTGAAGAACAAAAAATTGGCGACTGGTACTGTTTGGATGCTTTGCATATATGTTTCTTAGACTATATAGAAGCAATATATACAAAGATTTCAACCGTCTACCTGTTCCATTCATTGTTCTACTTGTCGAAAGTTACAAATAATTTCCCTTTCATGATTAACAATGGGGCTCATTGTTCACTTAAACTTGAAGAACGAAAAATTGGCGAATGGTACTGTTTGGATGCTTTGCATATATGTTTCTTAGACTATATGGCAGCAATATATACAAAGATTTCAACCGTCTACCTGTTCCATTCATTGTTCTACTTGTCGAAATTTACAAATAATTTCCCTTTCATGATTATCAATGGGGCTCGTTGTTCACTTAAACTTGAAGAACAAAAAATTGGCGATTGGTACTGTTTGGATGCTTTGCATATATGTTTCTTAGACTATATAGAAGTAATATATACAAAGATTTCACCCGCCTACCTGTTCCATTCATTGTTCTACTTGTCGAAAGTTACAAATCATTTCCGATAACGGATTAACCATTGGGGCTCATTGTTCACTAAACTTGAAGAACAAAAAATTGTCGAATTGTACTGTTTGGATGCTTTGCATATATGTTTCTTAGACTATATAGAAGCAATATACACAATGATTTCAACCGTCTACCTGTTCCATTCATTGTTCTACTTGTCGAAATTTACAAATAATTTCCTTTAAAGGATTAACAATGGGGCTCGTAGTTCACTTAAACTTGAAGAACAAAAAATTGGCGAATGGTACTGTTTGGATGCTTTGCATATATGTTTCTTAGACCATATAGAAGCAATGTATACAAAGAGTTCAACCGTCTACCTGTTCCATTCATTGTTCTACTTGTCGAAAGTTACAAATAATTTCCGTTAAAGGATTAACAATGGGGCTCGTTGTTCACTTAAACTTGAAGAACAAAAAATTGGCGACTTGTACCGTTTGGATGCTTTGCATATATGTTTCATAGACTATATGGAAGTAATATATACAAAGATTTCAACAGTCTACCTGTTCCATTCATTGTTCTACTTGTCCAAAGTTACAAATAATTTCCGATAAAGGATTAAACATTGGGGCTCATTGTTCACTTAAACTTGAAGAACAAAAAATTGGCGGTTTGTACTGTTTGGATGCTTTGCATATATGTTTCTTAGACTATATAGAAGCAATATATACAAAGATTTCAACCGTCTACCTGTTCCATTCATTGTTCTACTGGTCGAAAGTTACAAATAATTTCCGATAAAGGATTAAACATTGGGGCTCATTGTTCACTTAAACTTGAAGAACAAAAAATTGGCGAATGGTACTGTTTGGATGCTTTGCATATATGTTTCTTAGATTATATAGAAGCAATATATAGCAAGATTTCAACCGCCTACCTGTTCCATTCATTGTTCTACTTGTCGAAAGTTACAAATAATTTCCCTTTCATGATTAACAATGGGGCTCATTGTTCACTTAAACTTGAAGAACGAAAAATTGGCGAATGGTACTGTTTGGATGCTTTGCATATATGTTTCTTAGACTATATGGCAGCAATATATACAAAGATTTCAACCGTCTACCTGTTCCATTCATTGTTCTACTTGTAGCAATTTACAAATAATTTCCCTTTCATGATTATCAATGGGGCTCCTTGTTCACTTAAACTTGAAGAACAAAAAATTGGCGATTGGTACTGTTTGGATGCCTTGCATATATGTTTCTTAGACTATATAGAAGTAATATATACAAAGATTTCACCCGCCTACCTGTTCCATTCATTGTTCTACTTGTCGAAAGTTACAAATCATTTCCGATAACGGATTAACCATTGGGGCTCATTGTTCACTTAAACTTGAAGAACAAAAAATTGTCGAATTGTACTGTTTGGATGCTTTGCATATATGTTTCTTAGACTATATAGAAGCAATATATACAATGAGTTCAACCGTCTACCTGTTCCATTCATTGTTCTACTTGTCGAAATTTACAAATAATTTCCCTTTCATGATTATCAATGGGGCTCGTTGTTCAATTAAACTTGAAGAACAAAAAATTGGCGATTGGTACTGTTTGGATGCTTTGCATATATGTTTCTTAGACTATATAGAAGTAATATATACAAAGATTTCACCCGCCTACCTGTTCCATTCATTGTTCTACTTGTCGAAAGTTACAAATCATTTCCGATAACGGATTAACCATTGGGGCTCATTGTTCACTAAACTTGAAGAACAAAAAATTGTCGAATTGTACTGTTTGGATGCTTTGCATATATGTTTCTTAGACTATATAGAAGCAATATATACAAAGATTTCAAGCGTCTACCTGTTCCATTCATTGTTCTACTTGTCGAAAGATACAAATAATTTCCTATAAAGGATTAACAATGGGGCTCATTGTTCACTTAAACTTGAAGAACAAAAAATTGTCGAATTGTACTGTTTGGATGCTTTGCATATATGTTTCTTAGACTATATAGAAGCAATATACACAATGATTTCAACCGTCTACCTGTTCCATTCATTGTTCTACTTGTCGAAATTTACAAATAATTTCCTTTAAAGGATTAACAATGGGGCTCGTAGTTCACTTAAACTTGAAGAACAAAAAATTGTCGAATTGTACTGTTTGGATGCTTTGCATATATGTTTCTTAGACTATATAGAAGCAATATATACAAAGATTTCAAGCGTCTACCTGTTCCATTCATTGTTCTACTTGTCGAAAGATACAAATAATTTCCTATAAAGGATTAACAATGGGGCTCATTGTTCACTTAAACTTGAAGAACAAAAAATTGTCGAATTGTACTGTTTGGATGCTTTGCATATATGTTTCTTAGACTATATAGAAGCAATATATACAATGAGTTCAACCGTCTACCTGTTCCATTCATTGTTCTACTTGTCGAAATTTACAAATAATTTCCCTTTCATGATTATCAATGGGGCTCGTTGTTCACTTAAACTTGAAGAACAAAAAATTGGCGATTGGTACTGTTTGGATGCTTTGCATATATGTTTCTTAGACTATATAGAAGTAATATATACAAAGATTTCACCCGCCTACCTGTTCCATTCATTGTTCTACTTGTCGAAAGTTACAAATCATTTCCGATAACGGATTAACCATTGGGACTCATTGTTCACTAAACTTGAAGAACAAAAAATTGTCGAATTGTACTGTTTGGATGCTTTGCATATATGTTTCTTAGACTATATAGAAGCAATATATACAAAGATTTCAAGCGTCTACCTGTTCCATTCATTGTTCTACTTGTCGAAAGTTACAAATAATTTCCTATAAAGGATTAACAATGGGGCTCATTGTTCACTTAAACTTGAAGAACAAAAAATTGTCGAATTGTACTGTTTGGATGCTTTGCATATATGTTTCTTAGACTATATAGAAGCAATATATACAATGATTTCAACCGTCTACCTGTTCCATTCATTGTTCTACTTGTCGAAATTTACAAATAATTTCCTTTAAAGGATTAACAATGGGGCTCGTAGTTCACTTAAACTTGAAGAACAAAAAATTGGCGAATGGTACTGTTTGGATGCTTTGCATATATGTTTCTTAGACTATATAGAAGTAATATATACAAAGATTTCACCCGCCTACCTGTTCCATTCATTGTTCTACTTGTCGAAAGTTACAAATCATTTCCGATAACGGATTAACCATTGGGGCTCATTGTTCACTAAACTTGAAGAACAAAAAATTGTCGAATTGTACTGTTTGGATGCTTTGCATATATGTTTCTTAGACTATATAGAAGCAATATATACAAAGATTTCAAGCGTCTACCTGTTCCATTCATTGTTCTACTTGTCGAAAGTTACAAATAATTTCCTATAAAGGATTAACAATGGGGCTCATTGTTCACTTAAACTTGAAGAACAAAAAATTGTCGAATTGTACTGTTTGGATGCTTTGCATATATGTTTCTTAGACTATATAGAAGCAATATATACAAAGATTTCAACCGTCTACCTGTTCCATTCATTGTTCTACTTGTCGAAAATTACAAATAATTTCCGATAAAGGATTAACCATTGGGGCTCATTGTTCACTAAACTTGAAGAACAAAGATTGTCGAATTGTACTGTTTGGATGCTTTGCATATATGTTTCTTAGACTATATAGAAGCAATATATACAATGATTTCAACAGTCTACCTGTTCCATTCATTGTTCTACTTGTCGAAACTTACAAATAATTTCCTTTAAAGGATTAACAATGGGGCTCGTAGTTCACTTAAACTTGAAGAACAAAAAATTGGCGAATGGTACTGTTTGGATGCTTTGCATATATGTTTCTTAGACTATATAGAAGCAATATATACAAAGATTTCAACCGTCTACCTGTTCCATTCATTGTTCTACTTGTCGAAAGTTACAAATCATTTCCGATAACGGATTAACCATTGGGGCTCATTGTTCACTTAAACTTGAAAAACAAAAAATTGTCGAATTGTACTGTTTGGATGCTTTGCATATATGTTTCTTAGACTATATAGAAGCAATATATACAATGATTTCAACCGTCTACCTGTTCCATTCATTGTTCTACTTGTCGAAATTTACAAATAATTTCCTTTAAAGGATTAACAATGGGGCTCGTTGTTCACTTAAACTTGAAGAACAATAAATTGGCGATTTGTACTGTTTGGATGCTTTGCATATATGTTTCTTAGACTATATAGAAACAACATATACAAAGATTTCAACCGTCTACCTGTTCTATTCATTGTTCTACTTGTAGAAAGTTACAAATAATTTCCGTTTCATGATTATCAATGGGGCTCGTTGTTCACTTAAACTTGAAAAACAAAAAATTGGCGAATTGTACTGTTTGGATGCTTTGCGTACATGTTTCTTAGACTATATGGAAGCAATATATACAATGATTTCAACCGTCTACCTGTTCCATTCATTGTTCTACTTGTAGAAAGTTACAAATAATTACCGATAAAGGATTAACCATTGGGGCTCATTGTTCACTTAAACTTGAAAAACAAAAAATAGGCGAATTGTACTGTTTGGATGCTTTGCATATATGTTTCTTAGACTATATGGAAGCAATATATACAATGATTTCAACCATCTACCTGTTCCATTCATTGTTCTACTTGTAGAAAGTTACAAATAATTTCCGTTTCATGATTATCAATGGGGCTCGTTGTTCACTTAAACTTGAAGAACAAAAAATTGGCGAATGGTACTGTTTGGATGCTTTGCGTATATGTTTCTTAGACTATATGGAAGCAATATATACAAAGATTTCAACCGTCTACGTGTTCCAATCATTGTTCTACTTGTAGAAAGTTACAATTAATTTCCGTTAAAGGATTAACAATGGGGCTCGTAGTTCACTTAAACCTGAAGAACAAAAAATTGTCGAATTGTACTGTTTGGATGCTATGCATATATGTTTCGTAGATTATATAGAAGCAATATATACAATGATTTCAACCGTCTATCTGTTCCATTCATTGTTCTACTTGTCGAAAGTTACAAATAATTTCCGTTAAAGTATTAACAATGGGGCTCGTAGTTCACTTAAAATTGAAGATCAAATAATTGGCGAATCGTACTGTTTGGATGCTTTTCATATATGTTTCTTAGACTATTTAGAAGCAATATATAGAAAGATTTCACCCGTCTACCTGTACTATTCATTGTTCTACTTGTAGAAAGTTACAAATAATTTCCATTTCATGATTATCAATGGGGCTCGCTGTTCACTTAAACTTGAAGAACAAAAAATTGGCGAATTGTACTGTTTGGATGCTTTGCATATATGTTTCTTAGACTATTTAGAAGCAATATATACAAAGATTTCAACCGTCTACCTGTACCATTCATTGTTCTGCTTGTCGAAAATTACAAATAATTTCCTTTAAAGGTTTAACAATGGGGCTCGTAGTTCACTTAAACTTGAAGAACAAAAAATTGGCGAATGGTACTGTTTGGATGCTTTGCATATATGTTTCTTAGATTATATAGAAGCAATATATACAAAGATTTCAACCGTCTACCTGTACCATTCATTGTTCTGCTTGTCGAAATTTACAAATAATTTCCTTTAAAGGATTAACAATGGGGCTCGTTGTTCACTTAAACTTGAAGAACAATAAATTGGCGATTTGTACTGTTTGGATGCTTTGCATATATGTTTCTTAGACTATATAGAAACAACATATACAAAGATTTCAACCGTCTACCTGTTCTATTCATTGTTCTACTTGTAGAAAGTTACAAATAATTTCCGTTTCATGATTATCAATGGGGCTCGTTGTTCACTTAAACTTGAAGAACAAAAAATTGGCGAATGGTACTGTTTGGATGCTTTGCATATATGTTTCTTAGATTATATAGAAGCAATATATACAAAGATATCAACCGTCTACCTGTTCCATTCATTGTCCTACTTGTCGAAAATTACAAATAATTTCCGATAAAGGATTAACCATTGGGGCTCATTGTTCACTAAACTTGAAGAACAAAAAATTGTCGAATTGTACTGTTTGGATGCTTTGCATATATGTTTCTTAGACTATATAGAAGCAATATATACAATGATTTCAACCGTCTACCTGTTCCATTCATTGTTTTACTTGTCGAAAGTTACTAATAATATCCGATAACGGATTAAGCATTGGGGCTCATTGTTCACATAAACTTGAAGAACAAAAAATTGGCGAAATGTACTGTTTGGATGCTTTGCATATATGTTTCTTAGACTATATAGAAGCAATATATACATTGATTTCAACCGTCTACCTGTTCCACTCATTGTTCTACTTGTCGCAAGTTACAAATAATTTCCGATAAAGTATTAACAATGGGGCTCGTAGTTCACTTAAACATGAAGATGAAATAATTGGCGAATTGTACTGTTTGGATGCTTTGCATATATGTTTCTTAGATTATATAGAAGCAATATATACAAAGATTTCAACCGTCTACCTGTTCCATTCATTGTTCTACTTGTCGAAAATTACAAATAATTTCCGATAAAGGATTAACCATTGGGGCTCATTGTTCACTAAACTTGAAGAACAAAGATTGTCGAATTGTACTGTTTGGATGCTTTGCATATATGTTTCTTAGACTATATAGAAGCAATATATACAATGATTTCAACAGTCTACCTGTTCCATTCATTGTTCTACTTGTCGAAATTTACAAATAATTTCCTTTAAAGGATTAACAATGGGGCTCGTAGTTCACTTAAACTTGAAGAACAAAAAATTGGCGAATGGTACTGTTTGGATGCTTTGCATATATGTTTCTTAGACTATATAGAAGCAATATATACAAAGATTTCAACCGTCTACCTGTTCCATTCATTGTTCTACTTGTCGAAAGTTACAAATCATTTCCGATAACGGATTAACCATTGGGGCTCATTGTTCACTTAAACTTGAAAAACAAAAAATTGTCGAATTGTACTGTTTGGATGCTTTGCATATATGTTTCTTAGACTATATAGAAGCAATATATACAATGATTTCAACCGTCTACCTGTTCCATTCATTGTTCTACTTGTCGAAAATTACAAATAATTTCCGATAAAGGATTAACCATTGGGGCTCATTGTTCACTTAAACTTGAAGAACAAAAAATTGGCGAATGGTACTGTTTGGATGCTTTGCATATATGTTTCTTAGACTATATAGAAGCAATATATATATTGATTTCAACCGTCTACCTGTTCCACTCATTGTTCTACTTGTCGCAAGTTACAAATAATTTCCGTTAAAGTATTAACAATGGGGCTCGTAGTTCACTTAAACATGAAGATGAAATAATTGGCGAATTGTACTGTTTGGATGCTTTGCATATATGTTTCTTAGATTATATAGAAGCAATATATACAAAGATTTCAACCGTCTACCAGTTCCATTCATTGTTCTACTTGTCGAAAGTTACAAATAATTTCCTATAAAGGATTAACAATGGGGCTCATTGTTCACTTAAACTTGAAGAACAAAAAATTGGCGAATGGTACTGTTTGGATGATTTGCATATATGTTTCTTATACTATATAGAAGCAATATATACAAAGATTTCAACCGTCTACCTGTTCCATTCAATGTTCTACTTGTCGAAAGTTACAAATAATTTCCGATAAAGGATTAACAATGGGTCTCATTGTTCACTTAAACTTGAAGAACAAAAAATTGGCGAATGGTACTGTTTGGATGCTTTGCATATATGTTTCTTAGACTATATAGAAGTAATATATACATTGATTTCAACCGTCTACCTGTTCCACTCATTGTTCTACTTGTCGCAAGTTACAAATAATTTCCGTTAAAGGATTAACAATGGGGCTCATTGTTCACTTAAACTTGAAGAACAATAAATTGGCGAATTGTACTGTTTGGACGCTTTGCATATATGTTTCTTAGACTATATAGAAGCAATATATACAATGATTTCAACAGTCTACCTGTTTCATTCATTGTTCTACTTGTCGAAAGTTACAAATAAATTCCTTTAAAGGATTAACAATGGGGCTCGTAGTTCACTTAAACTTGAAGAACAAAAAATTGGCGAATGGTACTGTTTGGATGCTATGCATATATGTTTCTTAGACTATATAGAAGCAATATATACAAAGATTTCAACCGTCTACCTGTTCCATTCATTGTTCTACTTGTCGAAAGTTACAAATCATTTCCGATAACGGATTAACCATTGGGGCTCATTGTTCACTTAAACTTGAAGAACAAAAAATTGGCGAATGGTACTGTTTGGATGCTTTGCATATATGTTTCTTAGACTATATAGAAGCAATATATACATTAATTTCAACCGTCTAACTGTTCCACTCATTGTTCTACTTGTCGCAAGTTACAAATAATTTCCGATAAAGGATTAACCATTGGGGCTCATTGTTCACTAAACTTGAAGAACAAAAAATTGTCGAATTGTACTGTTTGGATGCTTTGCATATACGTTTCTTAGACTATATAGAAGCAATATATACAATGATTTCAACCGTCTACCTGTTCCAATCATTGTTCTACTTGTCGCAAGCTACAAATAATTTCCGTTAAAGTATTAACAATGGGTCTCGTAGTTCACTTAAACTTGAAGATGGAATAGTTGGCGAATTGTACTGTTTGGATGCTTTGCATATATGTTTCTTAGATTATATAGAAGCAATATATACAAAGATTTCAACCGTCTACCTGTTCCATTCATTGTTCTACTTGTCGAAAGTTACAAATAATTTCCGATAAAGGATTAACAATGGGGCTCATTGTTCACTAAACTTGAAGAACAAAAAATTGTCGAATTGTACTGTTTGGATGCTTTGCATATATGTTTCTTAGACTATATAGACGCAATATATACAATGATATCAACCGTCTACCTGTTCCATTCATTGTTCTACTTGTCGAAAGTTACAAATAATTTCCGATAAAGGATTAACATTGGGGCTCATTGTTCACTTAAACTTGAAGAACAAAAAATTGGCGAATTGTACTGTTTGAACGCTTTGCATATATGTTTCTTGGACTATATAGAAGCAACATATACAATGATTTCAACAGTCTACCTGTTCCATTCATTGTTCTACTTGTCGCAAGTTACAAATAATTTCCGTTAAAGTATTAACAATGGGGCTCGTAGTTCACTTAAACATGAAGATGAAATAATTGGCGAATTGTACTGTTTGGATGCTTTGCATATATGTTTCTTAGACTATATAGAAGCAATATATAAATAGATTTCAACCGTCTACCAGTTCCATTCATTGTTCTACTTGTCGAAAGTTACAAATAATTTCCTATAAAGGATTAACAATGGGGCTCATTGTTCACTTAAACTTGAAGAACAAAAAATTGGCGAATGGTACTGTTTGGATGCTTTGCATATATGTTTCTTAGACTATATAGAAGCAATATATACATTGATTTCAACCGTCTACCTGTTCCATTCATTGTTCTACTTGTCGAAAGTTACAAATAATTTCCAATAAAGGATTAACCATTGGGGCTCATTGTTCACTAAACTTGAAGAACAAAAAATTGGCGAATTGTACTTTTTGGATGCTTTGCATATATGTTTCTTAGACTATATAGAAGCAATATATACAATGATTTCAACAGTCTACCTGTTCCATTCATTGTTCTACTTGTCGAAATTTACAAATAATTTCCTTTAAAGGATTAACAATGGGGCTCGTAGTTCACTTAAACTTGAAGAACAAAAAATTGGCGAATGGTACTGTTTGGATGCTTTGCATATATGTTTCTTAGACTATATAGAAGCAATATATACAAAGATTTCAACCGTCTACCTGTTCCATTCATTGTTCTACTTGTCGAAAGTTACAAATCATTTCCGATAACGGATTAACCATTGGGGCTCATTGTTCACTAAACTTGAAGAACAAAAAATTGTCGAATTGTAATGTTTGGATGCTTTGCATATATGTTTCTTAGACTATATAGAAGCAATATATACAATGATTTCAACCGTCTACCTGTTCCAATCATTGTTCTACTTGTCGCAAGCTACAAATAATTTCCGTTAAAGTATTAACAATGGGTCTCGTAGTTCACTTAAACTTGAAGATGGAATAGTTGGCGAATTGTACTGTTTGGATGCTTTGCATATATGTTTCTTAGATTATATAGAAGCAATATATACAAAGATTTCAACCGTCTACCTGTTCCATTCATTGTTCTACTTGTCGAAAGTTACAAATAATTTCCGATAAAGGATTAACAATGGGGCTCATTGTTCACTAAACTTGAAGAACAAAAAATTGTCGAATTGTACTTTTTGGATGCTTTGCATATATGTTTCTTAGACTATATAGACGCAATATATACAATGATATCAACCGTCTACCTGTTCCATTCATTGTTCTACTTGTCGAAAGTAACAAATAATTTCCTATAAAGGATTAACAATGGGGCTCACTGTTCACTTAAACTTGAAGAACAAAAAATTGGCGAATGGTACTGTTTGGATGCTTTGCATATATGTTTCTTAGACTATATAGAAGCAATATATACATTGATTTCAACCGTCTACCTGTTCCATTCATTGTTCTACTTGTCGAAAGTTACAAATAATTTCCAATAAAGGATTAACCATTGGGGCTCATTGTTCACTAAACTTGAAGAACAAAAAATTGGCGAATTGTACTTTTTGGATGCTTTGCATATATGTTTCTTAGACTATATAGAAGCAATATATACAATGATTTCAACAGTCTACCTGTTCCATTCATTGTTCTACTTGTCGAAATTTACAAATAATTTCCTTTAAAGGATTAACAATGGGGCTCGTAGTTCACTTAAACTTGAAGAACAAAAAATTGGCGAATTGAACTGTTTGGATGCTTTGCATATGTGTTTCTTAGACTATTTAGAAGCAATATGTAGAAAGATTTCACCCGTCTACCTGTACTATTCATTGTTCTACTTTGTAGAATGTTAGAAATAATTTCCATTTCATGATTATCATTGGGGCTCGCTGTTCACTTAAACTTGAAGATCAAAAAATTGGCGAATGTCAGTGTTTAGATGCTTTGCATATAGGTTTCTTGGACTATATAGAAGCAACATATACAAAGATTTCAACCGTCTACCTGTTCTATTCATTGTTCTTCTTGTCGAAAGTTACAAATAATTTCCGTTTCATGATTATCAATGGGCCTCGTTGTTCACTTAAAATTGAAGAACAAAAAATTGGCGACTGGTACTGTTTGGATGCTTTGCATATATGTTTATTAGACTATATAGAAGCAATATATACATTAATTTCAACCGTCTACCTGTTCCACTCATTGTTCTACTTGTCGCAAGTTACAAATAATTTGCTTTAAAGTATTAACAATGGGGCTCGTAGTTCACTTAAACTTGAAGATGATATAATTGGCGAATTGTACTGTTTGGAAGCTTTGCATATATGTTTCTTAGATTATATAGAAGCAATATATACAAAGATTTCAACCGTCTACCTGTTCCATTCATTGTTCTACTTGTCGAAAATTACAAATAATTTCCGTTAAAGGATTAACCATTGGGGCTCGTAGTTCACTTAACTTGAAGAACAAAAAATTGGCGAATAGTACTGTTTGGATGCTTTGAATATATGTTTCTTAGATTATATAGAAGCAATATATACAAAGATTTCAACCGTCTACCTGTTCCATTCATTGTTCTACTTGTCGAAAATTACAAGTAATTTCCGATAAAGGATTAACCATTGGGGCTCATTGTTCACTTAAACTTGAAGAACAAAAAATTGGCGAATGGTACTGTTTGGATGCTTTGCGTATATGTTTCTTAGACTATATGGAAGCAATATATTCAAAGATTTCAACCGTCTACGTGTTCCAATCATTGTTCTACTTGTAGAAAGTTACAATTAATTTCCGTTAAAGGATTAACAATGGGGCTCGTAGTTCACTTAAACTTGAAGAACAAAAAATTGTCGAATTGTACTGTTTGGATGCTATGCATATATGTTTCGTAGATTATATAGAAGCAATATATACAATGATTTCGACCGTCTACCTGATCCATTCATTGTTCTGCTTGTCGAAATTTACAAATAATTTCCTTTAAAGGATTAACAATGGGGCTCGTTGTTCACTTAAACTTGAAGAACAATAAATTGGCGAATTGTACTGTTTGGATGCTTTGCATATATGTTTCTTAGACTATATGGAATCAATATATACAATGATTTCAACCGTCTACCAGTTCCATTCATTGTTCTACTTGTAGAAAGTTACAAATAATTACCGATAAAGGATTAACCATTGGGGCTCATTGTTCACTTAAACTTGAAAAACAAAAAATAGGCGAATTGTACTGTTTGGATGCTTTGCATATATGTTTCTTAGACTATGTGGAAGCAATATATACAATGATTTCAACCGTCTACCTGTTCCATTCATTGTTCTACTTGTAGAAAGTTACAAATAATTTCCGTTTCATGATTATCAATGGGGCTCGTTGTTCACTTAAACTTGAAGAACAAAAAATTGGCGAATGGTACTGTTTGGATGCTTTGCATATATGTTTCTTAGATTATATAGAAGCAATATATACAAAGATTTCAACCGTCTACCTGTTCTATTCATTGTTCTACTTGTCGAAATTTACAAATAATTTCCTTTAAAGGATTAACAATGGGGCTCGTAGTTTACTTAAACTTGAAGAACAAAAAATTGGCGAATTGTACTGTTTGGATGCTTAGCATATATGTTTCTTAGACTATATAGAAGCAATATATACAATGATTTCAACAGTCAACCTGTTCCATTCATTGTTCTACTTGTCGAAATTTACAATTAATTTCCTTTAAAGGATTAACAATGGGGCTCGTATTTCACTTAAACTTGAAGAACAAAAAATTGGCGAATGGTACTGTTTGGATGCTTTGCATATATGTTTCGTAGATGATATAGAAGCAATATATATATTGATTTCAACCGTCTACCTGTTCCACTCATTGTTCTACTTGTCGCAAGTTACAAATAATTTGCTTTAAAGTATTAACAATGGGGCTCGTAGTTCACTTAAACATGAAGATGAAATAATTGGCGAATTGTACTGTTTGGATGCTTTGCATATATGTTTCTTAGATTATATAGAAGCAATATATACAAAGATATCAACCGTCTACCTGTTCCATTCATTGTTCTACTTGTCGAAAATTACAAATAATATCCGATAAAGGATTAACCATTGGGGCTCATTATTCACTAAACTTGAAGAACAAAAAATTGTCGAATTGTACTGTTTGGATGCTTCGCATATATGTTTCTTAGACTATATAGAAGCAATATATACAATGATTTCAACCGTCTACCTGTTCCATTCATTGTTCTACTTGTCGAAAATTACAAATAATTTCCGATAAAGGATTAACCATTGGGGCTCATTGTTCACTAAACTTGAAGAACAAAAAATTGTCGAATTGTACTGTTTGGATGCTTTGCATATATGTTTCTTAGACTATATAGAAGCAATATATACAAAGATTTCAACCGTCTACCTGTTCCATTCATTGTTCTACTTGTCGAAATTTACAAATAATTTCCGATAAAGGATTAACAATGGGGCTCATTGTTCACTTAAACTTGAAGAACAAAGAATTGGCGAATGGTACTGTTTGGATGCTTCGCATATATGTTTCTTAGACTATATAGAAGCAATATATACATTGATTTCAACCGTCTACCTGTTCCATTCATTGTTCTACTTGTCGGAAGTTACAAATAATTTCCGTTAAAGTATTAACAATGGGGCTCGTTGTTCACTTAAACATGAAGATGAAATAATTGGCGAATTGTACTGTTTGGATGCTTTGCATATATGTTTCTTAGATTATATAGAAGCAATATATACAAAGATTTCAACCGTCTACCTGTTCCATTCATTGATCTACTTGTCGGAAGTTACAAATAATTTCCGTTAAAGTATTAACAATGGGGCTCGTAGCTCACTTAAACATGAAGATGAAATAATTGGCGAATGGTACTGTTTGGATGCTTTGCATATATGTTTCTTAGACTATATGGAAGCAATATATACAAAGATTTCAACAGTCTGCGTGTTCCAATCATTGTTCTACTTGTAGAAAGTTGCAATTAATTTCCGTTAAAGGATTATCAATGGGGCTCGTAGTTCACTTAAACTTGAAGAACAAAAAATTGGCGAATTGTACTGTTTGGATGCTTTGCATATATGTTTCGTAGGCTATATAGAAGCAATATATACAATGATTTCAACCGTCTACCTGATCCATTCATTGTTCTACTTGTCGAAATTTACAAATAATTTCCTTTACAGGATTAACATTGGGGCTCGTAGTTCACTTAAACTTGAAGAACAAAAAATTGGCGAATTGAACTGTTTGGATACTTTGCATATGTGTTTCTTAGACTATTTAGAAGCAATATGTAGAAAGATTTCACCCGTCTACCTGTACTATTCATTGTTCTACTTTGTAGAATGTTACAAATAATTTCCATTTCATGATTATCATTGGGGCTCGCTGTTCACTTAAACTTGAAGATCAAAAAATTGGCGAATGTCACTGTTTAGATTCTTTGCATATAGGTTTCTTGGACTATATACAAGCAACATATACAAAGATTTCAACCGTCTACCTGTTCTATTCATTGTTCTTCTTGTCGAAAGTTACAAATAATTTCCGTTTCATGATTATCAATGGGCCTCGTTGTTCAATTAAAATTGAAGAACAAAAAATTGGCGACTGGTACTGTTTGGATGCTTTGCATATATGTTTATTAGACTATATAGAAGCAATATATACATTAATTTCAACCGTCTACCTGTTCCACTCATTGTTCTACTTGTCGCAAGTTACAAATAATTTGCGTTAAAGTATTAACAATGGGTCTCGTAGTTCACTTAAACTTGAAGATGAAATAATTGGCGAATTGTACTGTTTGGATGCTTTGCATATATGTTTCTTAGATTATATAGAAGCAATATATACAAAGATTTCAACCGTCTACCAGTTCCATTCATTGTTCTACTTGTCGAAAATTACAAATAATTTCCGATAAAGTATTAACAATGGGTCTCGTAGTTCACTTAAACTTGAAGATGAAATAATTGGCGAATTGTACTGTTTGGATGCTTTGCATATATGTTTCTTAGATTATATAGAAGCAATATATACAAAGATTTCAACCGTCTACCTGTTCCATTCATTGTTCTACTTGTCGAAAATTACAAATAATTTCCGATAAAGTATTAACAATGGGTCTCGTAGTTCACTTAAACTTGAAGATGAAATAATTAGCGAATTGTACTGTTTGGATGCTTTGCATATATGTTTCTTAGATTATATAGAAGCAATATATACAAAGATTTCAACCGTCTACCTGTTCCAGTCATTGTTCTACTTGCCGAAATTTACAAATAATTTCCTTTAAAGGATTAACAATGAGGCTCGTAGTTCACTTAAACTTGAAGAGCAACAAATTGGCGAATTGTACTGTTTGGACGCTTTGCATATATGTTTCTTGGACTATATAGAAGCAATATATACAATGATTTCAACCGTCTACCTGTTCCATTCATTGTTCTACTTGTCGAAAGTTACAAATAATTTCCGTTTCATGATTATCTATGGGGCTCGTTGTTCACATAAACTTGAAGAACGAGAAATTGGCGAATGGTACTGTTTGGATGCTTTGCGTTCATGTTTCTTAGACTATATAGAAGCAATATATATAAAGATTTCAACCGTCTACCAGTTCCATTCATTGTTCTACTTGTCGAAAGTTACAAATAATTTCCTATAAAGGATTAACAATGGAGCTCATTGTTCACTTAAACTTGAAGAACAAAAAATTGGCGAATGGTACTGTTTGGATGATTTGCATATATGTTTCTTAGACTATATAGAAGCAATATATACATTGATTTCAACCGTCTACCTGTTCCACTCATTGTTCTACTTGTCGCAAGCTACAAATAATTTCCGTTAAAGTATTAACAATGGGTCTCGTAGTTCACTTAAACTTGAAGATGGAATAGTTGGCGAATTGTACTGTTTGGATGCTTTGCATATATGTTTCTTAGATTATATAGAAGCAATATATACAAAGATTTCAACCGTCTACCTATTTCATTCATTGTTCTACTTTCCGAAATTTACAAACAATTTCCGTTAAAGTATTAACAATGGGGCTGGTAGTTCACTTAAACATGAAGATGAAATAATTGGCGAATTGTACTGTTTGGATGCTTTGCATATATGTTTCTTAGATTATATAGAAGCAATATATACAAAGATTTCAACCGTCTACCTGTTCCATTCATTGTTCTACTTGTCGAAAATTACAAATAATTTCCGATAAAGGATTAACCATTGGGGCTCATTGTTCACTTAAACTTGAAGAACAAAAAATTGGTGAATTGTACTGTTTGGATGCTTTGCGTACATGTTTCTTAGACTATATGGAAGCAATATATACAAAGATTTCAAACGTCTACGTGTTCCAATCATTGTTCAATTTGTCGAAATTTACAAATAATTTCGTTTAAAAGATTAACAATGGGGCTCGTTGTTCACTTAAACTTGAAGAACAAAAAATTGGCGAATTGTACTGTTTGGATGCTTTGCATATATGTATCGTAGGCTATATAGAAGCAATATATACAAAGATTTCAACCGTCTACGTGTTCCAATCATTGTTCTACTTGTCGATATTTACAAATAATTTCTTTTAAAGGATTAACAATGGGGCTCATTGTTCACTTAAACTTCAAGATCAAATAATTGGCGAATTGTACTGTTTGGATGATTTGCATACATGTTTCTTAGACTATATAGAAGCAATATATACATTAATTTCAACCGTCTAACTGTTCCACTCATTGTTCTACTTGTCGCAAGTTACAAATAATTTCCGTTAAAGTATTAACAATGGGGCTCGTAGTTCACTTAAACATGAAGATGAATTAATTGGCGAATTGTACTGTTTGGATGCTTTGCATATATGCTTCTTAGATTATATAGAAGCAATATATACAAAGATATCAACCGTCTACCTGTTCCATTCATTGTTCTACTTGTCGAAAATTACAAATAATTTCCGATAAAGGATTAACCATTGGGGCTCATTGTTCACTAAACTTGAAGAACAAAAAATTGTCGAATTGTACTGTTTGGATGCTTTGCATATATGTTTCTTAGACTATATAGAAGCAATATATACAATGATTTCAACCGTCTACCTGTTCCAATCATTGTTCTACTTGTCGCAAGCTACAAATAATTTCCGTTAAAGTATTAACAATGGGTCTCGTAGTTCACTTAAACTTGAAGATGGAATAGTTGGCGAATTGTACTGTTTGGATGCTTTGCATATATGTTTCTTAGATTATATAGAAGCAATATATACAAAGATTTCAACCGTCTACCTGTTCCATTCATTGTTCTACTTGTCGAAAGTTACAAATAATTTCCGATAAAGGATTAACAATGGGGCTCATTGTTCACTAAACTTGAAGAACAAAAAATTGTCGAATTGTACTGTTTGGATGCTTTGCATATATGTTTCTTAGACTATATAGACGCAATATATACAATGATATCAACCGTCTACCTGTTCCATTCATTGTTCTACTTGTCGAAAGTTACAAATAATTTCCGATAAAGGATTAACAATGGGGCTCATTGTTCACTTAAACTTGAAGAACAAAAAATTGGCGAATTGTACTGTTTGAACGCTTTGCATATATGTTTCTTGGACTATATAGAAGCAACATATACAATGATTTCAACAGTCTACCTGTTCCATTCATTGTTCTACTTGTCGCAAGTTACAAATAATTTCCGTTAAAGTATTAACAATGGGGCTCGTAGTTCACTTAAACATGAAGATGAAATAATTGGCGAATTGTACTGTTTGGATGCTTTGCATATATGTTTCTTAGATTATATAGAAGCAATATACACAAAGATTTCAACCGTCTACCTGTTCCATTCATTGTTCTTCTTGTCGAAAGTTACAAATAATTTCCGTTTCATGATTATCAATGGGCCTCGTTGTTCACTTAAAATTGAAGAACAAAAAACTGGCGACTGGTACTGTTTGGATGCTTTGCATATATGTTTCTTAGACTATATAGAAGCAATATATAAATAGATTTCCACCGTCTACCAGTTCCATTCATTGTTCTACTTGTCGAAAGTTACAAATAATTTCCTATAAAGGATTAACAATGGGGCTCACTGTTCACTTAAACTTGAAGAACAAAAAATTGGCGAATGGTACTGTTTGGATGCTTTGCATATATGTTTCTTAGACTATATAGAAGCAATATATACATTGATTTCAACCGTCTACCTGTTCCATTCATTGTTCTACTTGTCGAAAGTTACAAATAATTTCCAATAAAGGATTAACCATTGGGGCTCATTGTTCACTAAACTTGAAGAACAAAAAATTGGCGAATTGTACTTTTTGGATGCTTTGCATATATGTTTCTTAGACTATATAGAAGCAATATATACAATGATTTCAACAGTCTACCTGTTCCATTCATTGTTCTACTTGTCGAAATTTACAAATAATTTCCTTTAAAGGATTAACAATGGGGCTCGTAGTTCACTTAAACTTGAAGAACAAAAAATTGGCGAATGGTACTGTTTGGATGCTTTGCATATATGTTTCTTAGACTATATAGAAGCAATATATACAAAGATTTCAACCGTCTACCTGTTCCATTCATTGTTCTACTTGTCGAAAGTTACAAATCATTTCCGATAACGGATTAACCATTGGGGCTCATTGTTCACTTAAACTTGAAGAACAAAAAATTGGCGAATTGTACTGTTTGGATGCTTTGCATATATGTTTCTTAGACTATATAGAAGCAATATATACATTGATTTCAACCGTCTACCTGTTCCACTCATTGTTCTACTTGTCGCAAGTTACAAATAATTTCAGATAAAGTATTAACAATGGGGCTCGTAGTTCACTTAAACATGAAGATGAAATAATTGGCGAATTGTACTGTTTGGATGCTTTGCATATATGTTTCTTAGATTATATAGAAGCAATATATACAAAGATATCAACCGTCTACCTGTTCCATTCATTGTTCTACTTGTCGAAAATTACAAATAATTTCCGATAAAGGATTAACCATTGGGGCTCATTGTTCACTAAACTTGAAGAACAAAAAATTGGCGAATGGTACTGTTTGAATGCTTTGCATATATGTTTCTTAGACTATATAGAAGCAATATATACATTGATTTCAACCGTCTACCTGTTCCACTCATTGTTCTACTTGTCGCAAGTTACAAATAATTTGCGTTAAAGTATTAACAATCGGTCTCGTAGTTCACTTAAACTTGATGATGAAATAATTGGCGAATTGTACTGTTTGGATGCTTTGCATATATGTTTCTTAGATTATATAGAAGCAATATATACAAAGATTTCAACCGTCTACCTGTTCCATTCATTGATCTACTTGTCGGAAGTTACAAATAATTTCCGTTAAAGTATTAACAATGGGGCTCGTAGTTCACTTAAACATGAAGATGAAATAATTGGCGAATGGTACTGTTTGGATGCTTTGCATATATGTTTCTTAGACTATATGGAAGCAATATATACAAAGATTTCAACCGTCTGCGTGTTCCAATCATTGTTCTACTTGTAGAAAGTTACAATTAATTTCCGTTAAAGGATTATCAATGGGGCTCGTAGTTCACTTAAACTTGAAGAACAAAAAATTGGCGAATTGTACTGTTTGGATGCTTTGCATATATGTTTCGTAGGCTATATAGAAGCAATATATACAATGATTTCAACCGTCTACCTGATCCATTCATTGTTCTACTTGTCGAAATTTACAAATAATTTCCTTTAAAGGATTAACAATGGGGCTCGTAGTTCACTTAAACTTGAAGAACAAAAAATTGGCGAATTGAACTGTTTGGATGCTTTGCATATGTGTTTCTTAGACTATTTAGAAGCAATATGTAGAAAGATTTCACCCGTCTACCTGTACTATTCATTGTTCTACTTTGTAGTATGTTACAAATAATTTCCATTTCATGATTATCATTGGGGCTCGCTGTTCACTTAAACTTGAAGATCAAAAAATTGGCGAATGTCAGTGTTTAGATGCTTTGCATATAGGTTTCTTGGACTATATAGAAGCAACATATACAAAGATTTCAACCGTCTACCTGTTCTATTCATTGTTCTTCTTGTCGAAAGTTACAAATAATTTCCGTTTCATGATTATCAATGGGCCTCGTTGTTCACTTAAAATTGAAGAACAAAAAATTGGCGACTGGTACTGTTTGGATGCTTTGCATATATGTTTATTAGACTATATAGAAGCAATATATACATTAATTTCAACCGTCTACCTGTTCCACTCATTGTTCTACTTGTCGCAAGTTACAAATAATTTGCTTTAAAGTATTAACAATGGGGCTCGTAGTTCACTTAAACTTGAAGATGATATAATTGGCGAATTGTACTGTTTGGATGCTTTGCATATATGTTTCTTAGATTATATAGAAGCAATATATACAAAGATTTCAACCGTCTACCTGTTCCATTCATTGTTCTACTTGTCGAAAATTACAAATAATTTCCGATAAAGGATTAACCATTGGGGCTCATTGTTCACTAAACTTGAAGAACAAAGATTGTCGAATTGTACTGTTTGGATGCTTTGCATATATGTTTCTTAGACTATATAGAAGCAATATATACAATGATTTCAACCGTCTACCTGTTCCATTCATTGTTCTACTTGTCGAAATTTACAAATGATTTCCTTTAAAGGATTAACAATGGGGCTCGTAGTTCACTTAACTTGAAGAACAAAAAATTGGCGAATAGTACTGTTCGGATGCTTTGAATATATGTTTCTTAGATTATATAGAAGCAATATATACAAAGATTTCAACCGTCTACCTGTTCCATTCATTGTTCTACTTGTCGAAAATTACAAGTAATTTCCGATAAAGGATTAACCATTGGGGCTCATTGTTCACTTAAACTTGAAGAACAAAAAATTGGCGAATGGTACTGTTTGGATGCTTTGCGTATATGTTTCTTAGACTATATGGAAGCAATATATACAAAGATTTCAACCGTCTACGTGTTCCAATCATTGTTCTACTTGTAGAAATTTACAATTAATTTCCGTTAAAGGATTAACAATGGGGCTCGTAGTTCACTTAAACTTGAAGAACAAAAAATTGTCGAATTGTACTGTTTGGATGCTATGCATATATGTTTCGTAGATTATATAGAAGCAATATATACAATGATTTCAACCGTCTACCTGATCCATTCATTGTTCTACTTGTCGAAATTTACAAATAATTTCCTTTAAAGGATTAACAATGGGGCTCGTAGTTCACTTAAACTTGAAAAACAAAAAATTGGCGAATTGTACTGTTTGGATGCTTTGCATATATGTTTCTTAGACTATTTAGAAGCAATATATACAAAGATTTCAACCGTCTACCTGTACCATTCATTGTTCTGCTTGTCGAAATTTAGAAATAATTTCCTTTAAAGGATTAACAATGGGGCTCGTTGTTCACTTAAACTTGAAGAACAATAAATTGGCGAATTGTACTGTTTGGATGCTTTGCATATATGTTTCTTAGACTATATGGAATCAATATATACAATGATTTCAACCGTCTACCAGTTCCATTCATTGTTCTACTTGTAGAAAGTTACAAATAATTACCGATAAAGGATTAACCATTGGGGCTCATTGTTCACTTAAACTTGAAAAACCAAAAATAGGCGAATTGTACTGTTTGGATGCTTTGCATATATGTTTCTTAGACTATATGGAAGCAATATATACAATGATTTCAACCGTCTACCTGTTCCATTCATTGTTCTACTTGTAGAAAGTTACAAATAATTTCCGTTTCATGATTATCAATGGGGCTCGTTGTTCACTTAAACTTGAAGAACAAAAAATTGGCGAATGGTACTGTTTGGATGCTTTGCATATATGTTTCTTAGATTATATAGAAGCAATATATACAAAGATTTCAACCGTCTACCTGTTCTATTCATTGTTCTACTTGTCGAAATTTACAAATAATTTCCTTTAAAGGATTAACAATGGGGCTCGTAGTTTACTTAAACTTGAAGAACAAAAAATTGGCGAATTGTACTGTTTGGATGCTTAGCATATATGTTTCTTAGACTATATAGAAGCAATATATACAATGATTTCAACAGTCAACCTGTTCCATTCATTGTTCTACTTGTCGAAATTTACAATTAATTTCCTTTAAAGGATTAACAATGGGGCTCGTATTTCACTTAAACTTGAAGAACAAAAAATTGGCGAATGGTACTGTTTGGATGCTTTGCGTATATGTTTCTTAGACTATATGGAAGCAATATATACAAAGATTTCAACCGTCTACGTGTTCCAATCATTGTTCTACTTGTAGAAATTTACAATTAATTTCCGTTAAAGGATTAACAATGGGGCTCGTAGTTCACTTAAACTTGAAGAACAAAAAATTGTCGAATTGTACTGTTTGGATGCTATGCATATATGTTTCGTAGATTATATAGAAGCAATATATACAATGATTTCAACCGTCTACCTGATCCATTCATTGTTCTACTTGTCGAAATTTACAAATAATTTCCTTTAAAGGATTAACAATGGGGCTCGTAGTTCACTTAACTTGAAGAACAAAAAATTGGCGAATGGTACTGTTTGGATGCTTTGCATATATGTTTCGTAGATGATATAGAAGCAATATATACAATGATTTCAACCGTCTACCTGTTCCATTCATTGTTTTACTTGTCGAAAGTTACTAATAATATCCGATAACGGATTAAGCATTGGGGCTCATTGTTCACATAAACTTGAAGAACAAAAAATTGGCGAATTGTACTGTTTGGATGCTTTGCATATATGTTTCTTAGACTATATAGAAGCAATATATACATTGATTTCAACCGTCTACCTGTTCCACTCATTGTTCTACTTGTCGCAAGTTAAAAATAATTTCCGATAAAGTATTAACAATGGGGCTCGTAGTTCACTTAAACATGAAGATGAAATAATTGGCGAATTGTACTGTTTGGATGCTTTGCATATATGTTTCTTAGATTATATAGAAGCAATATATACAAAGATATCAACCGTCTACCTGTTCCATTCATTGTTCTACTTGTCGAAAATTACAAATAATATCCGATAAAGGATTAACCATTGGGGCTCATTATTCACTAAACTTGAAGAACAAAAAATTGTCGAATTGTACTGTTTGGATGCTTCGCATATATGTTTCTTAGACTATATAGAAGCAATATATACAATGATTTCAACCGTCTACCTGTTCCATTCATTGTTCTACTTGTCGAAAATTACAAATAATTTCCGATAAAGGATTAACCATTGGGGCTCATTGTTCACTAAACTTGAAGAACAAAAAATTGTCGAATTGTACTGTTTGGATGCTTTGCATATATGTTTCTTAGACTATATAGAAGCAATATATACAAAGATTTCAACCGTCTACCTGTTCCATTCATTGTTCTACTTGTCGAAATTTACAAATAATTTCCGATAAAGGATTAACAATGGGGCTCATTGTTCACTTAAACTTGAAGAACAAAGAATTGGCGAATGGTACTGTTTGGATGCTTCGCATATATGTTTCTTAGACTATATAGAAGCAATATATACATTGATTTCAACCGTCTACCTGTTCCATTCATTGTTCTACTTGTCGGAAGTTACAAATAATTTCCGTTAAAGTATTAACAATGGGGCTCGTTGTTCACTTAAACATGAAGATGAAATAATTGGCGAATTGTACTGTTTGGATGCTTTGCATATATGTTTCTTAGATTATATAGAAGCAATATATACAAAGATTTCAACCGTCTACCTGTTCCATTCATTGATCTACTTGTCGGAAGTTACAAATAATTTCCGATAAAGGATTAACCATTGGGGCTCATTGTTCACTTAAACTTGAAGAACAAAAAATTGGCGAATGGTACTGTTTGGATGCTTTGCGTACATGTTTCTTAGACTATATGGAAGCAATATATACAAAGATTTCTACCGTCTACGTGTTCCAATCATTGTTCTACTTGTCGAAAGTTACAAATAATTTCCGTTAAGGGATTAACAATGGGGATCGTAGTTTACTTAAACTTGAAGAACAAAAAATTGGCGAATGGTACTGTTTGGATGCTTTGCATATATGTTTCTTAGACTATATGGAAGCAATATATACAAAGATTTCAACCGTCTACCTGTTCCATTCATTGTTCTACTTGTCGAAAGTTACAAATAATTTCCAATAAAGGATTAACCATTGGGGCTCATTGTTCACTAAACTTGAAGAACAAAAAATTGGCGAATTGTACTTTTTGGATGCTTTGCATATATGTTTCTTAGACTATATAGAAGCAATATATACAATGATTTCAACAGTCTACCTGTTCCATTCATTGTTCTACTTGTCGAAATTTACAAATAATTTCCTTTAAAGGATTAACAATGGGGCTCGTAGTTCACTTAAACTTGAAGAACAAAAAATTGGCGAATGGTACTGTTTGGATGCTTTGCATATATGTTTCTTAGACTATATAGAAGCAATATATACAAAGATTTCAACCGTCTACCTGTTCCATTCATTGTTCTACTTGTCGAAAGTTACAAATCATTTCCGATAACGGATTAACCATTGGGGCTCATTGTTCACTAAACTTGAAGAACAAAAAATTGTCGAATTGTAATGTTTGGATGCTTTGCATATATGTTTCTTAGACTATATAGAAGCAATATATACAATGATTTCAACCGTCTACCTGTTCCAATCATTGTTCTACTTGTCGCAAGCTACAAATAATTTCCGTTAAAGTATTAACAATGGGTCTCGTAGTTCACTTAAACTTGAAGATGGAATAGTTGGCGAATTGTACTGATTGGATGCTTTGCATATATGTTTCTTAGATTATATAGAAGCAATATATACAAAGATTTCAACCGTCTACCTGTTCCATTCATTGTTCTACTTGTCGAAAGTTACAAATAATTTCCGATAAAGGATTAACAATGGGGCTCATTGTTCACTAAACTTGAAGAACAAAAAATTGTCGAATTGTACTGTTTGGATGCTTTGCATATATGTTTCTTAGACTATATAGACGCAATATATACAATGATATCAACCGTCTACCTGTTCCATTCATTGTTCTACTTGTCGAAAGTAACAAATAATTTCCTATAAAGGATTAACAATGGGGCTCACTGTTCACTTAAACTTGAAGAACAAAAAATTGGCGAATGGTACTGTTTGGATGCTTTGCATATATGTTTCTTAGACTATATAGAAGCAATATATACATTGATTTCAACCGTCTACCTGTTCCATTCATTGTTCTACTTGTCGAAAGTTACAAATAATTTCCAATAAAGGATTAACCATTGGGGCTCATTGTTCACTAAACTTGAAGAACAAAAAATTGGCGAATTGTACTTTTTGGATGCTTTGCATATATGTTTCTTAGACTATATAGAAGCAATATATACAATGATTTCAACAGTCTACCTGTTCCATTCATTGTTCTACTTGTCGAAATTTACAAATAATTTCCTTTAAAGGATTAACAATGGGGCTCGTAGTTCACTTAAACTTGAAGAACAAAAAATTGGCGAATGGTACTGTTTGGATGCTTTGCATATATGTTTCTTAGACTATATAGAAGCAATATATACAAAGATTTCAACCGTCTACCTGTTCCATTCATTGTTCTACTTGTCGAAAGTTACAAATCATTTCCGATAACGGATTAACCATTGGGGCTCATTGTTCACTTAAACTTGAAGAACAAAAAATTGGCGAATTGTACTGTTTGGATGCTTTGCATATATGTTTCTTAGACTATATAGAAGCAATATATACATTGATTTCAACCGTCTACCTGTTCCACTCATTGTTCTACTTGTCGCAAGTTACAAATAATATCAGATAAAGTATTAACAATGGGGCTCGTAGTTCACTTAAACATGAAGATGAAATAATTGGCGAATTGTACTGTTTGGATGCTTTGCATATATGTTTCTTAGATTATATAGAAGCAATATATACAAAGATATCAACCGTCTACCTGTTCCATTCATTGTTCTACTTGTCGAAAATTACAAATAATTTCCGATAAAGGATTAACCATTGGGGCTCATTGTTCACTAAACTTGAAGAACAAAAAATTGGCGAATGGTACCGTTTGAATGCTTTGCATATATGTTTCTTAGACTATATAGAAGCAATATATACATTGATTTCAACCGTCTACCTGTTCCACTCATTGTTCTACTTGTCGCAAGTTACAAATAATTTGCGTTAAAGTATTAACAATGGGTCTCGTAGTTCACTTAAACTTGATGATGAAATAATTGGCGAATTGTACTGTTTGGATGCTTTGCATATATGTTTCTTAGATTATATAGAAGCAATATATACAAAGATTTCAACCGTCTACCTGTTCCATTCATTGATCTACTTGTCGGAAGTTACAAATAATTTCCGTTAAAGTATTAACAATGGGGCTCGTAGTTCACTCAAACATGAAGATGAAATAATTGGCGAATGGTACTGTTTGGATGCTTTGCATATATGTTTCTTAGACTATATGGAAGCAATATATACAAAGATTTCAACCGTCTGCGTGTTCCAATCATTGTTCTACTTGTAGAAAGTTACAATTAATTTCCGTTAAAGGATTATCAATGGGGCTCGTAGTTCACTTAAACTTGAAGAACAAAAAATTGGCGAATTGTACTGTTTGGATGCTTTGCATATATGTTTCGTAGGCTATATAGAAGCAATATATACAATGATTTCAACCGTCTACCTGATCCATTCATTGTTCTACTTGTCGAAATTTACAAATAATTTCCTTTAAAGGATTAACAATGGGGCTCGTAGTTCACTTAAACTTGAAGAACAAAAAATTGGCGAATTGAACTGTTTGGATGCTTTGCATATGTGTTTCTTAGACTATTTAGAAGCAATATGTAGAAAGATTTCACCCGTCTACCTGTACTATTCATTGTTCTACTTTGTAGAATGTTAGAAATAATTTCCATTTCATGATTATCATTGGGGCTCGCTGTTCACTTAAACTTGAATATCAAAAAATTGGCGAATGTCAGTGTTTAGATGCTTTGCATATAGGTTTCTTGGACTATATAGAAGCAACATATACAAAGATTTCAACCGTCTACCTGTTCTATTCATTGTTCTTCTTGTCGAAAGTTACAAATAATTTCCGTTTCATGATTATCAATGGGCCTCGTTGTTCACTTAAAATTGAAGAACAAAAAATTGGCGACTGGTACTGTTTGGATGCTTTGCATATATGTTTATTAGACTATATAGAAGCAATATATACATTAATTTCAACCGTCTACCTGTTCCACTCATTGTTCTACTTGTCGCAAGTTACAAATAATTTGCTTTAAAGTATTAACAATGGGGCTCGTAGTTCACTTAAACTTGAAGATGATATAATTGGCGAATTGTACTGTTTGGAAGCTTTGCATATATGTTTCTTAGATTATATAGAAGCAATATATACAAAGATTTCAACCGTCTACCTGTTCCATTCATTGTTCTACTTGTCGAAAATTACAAATAATTTCCGTTAAAGGATTAACCATTGGGGCTCGTAGTTCACTTAACTTGAAGAACAAAAAATTGGCGAATAGTACTGTTTGGATGCTTTGAATATATGTTTCTTAGATTATATAGAAGCAATATATACAAAGATTTCAACCGTCTACCTGTTCCATTCATTGTTCTACTTGTCGAAAATTACAAGTAATTTCCGATAAAGGATTAACCATTGGGGCTCATTGTTCACTTAAACTTGAAGAATAAAAAATTGGCGAATGGTACTGTTTGGATGCTTTGCGTATATGTTTCTTAGACTATATGGAAGCAATATATACAAAGATTTCAACCGTCTACGTGTTCCAATCATTGTTCTACTTGTAGAAAGTTACAATTAATTTCCGTTAAAGGATTAACAATGGGGCTCGTAGTTCACTTAAACTTGAAGAACAAAAAATTGTCGAATTGTACTGTTTGGATGCTATGCATATATGTTTCGTAGATTATATAGAAGCAATATATACAATGATTTCAACCGTCTACCTGATCCATTCATTGTTCTACTTGTCGAAATTTACAAATAATTTCCTTTAAAGGATTAACAATGGGGCTCGTAGTTCACTTAAACTTGAAAAACAAAAAATTGGCGAATTGTACTGTTTGGATGCTTTGCATATATGTTTCTTAGACTATTTAGAAGCAATATATACAAAGATTTCAACCGTCTACCTGTACCATTCATTGTTCTGCTTGTCGAAATTTACAAATAATTTCCTTTAAAGGATTAACAATGGGGCTCGTTGTTCACTTAAACTTGAAGAACAATAAATTGGCGAATTGTACTGTTTGGATGCTTTGCATATATGTTTCTTAGACTATATGGAATCAATATATACAATGAATTCAACCGTCTACCAGTTCCATTCATTGTTCTACTTGTAGAAAGTTACAAATAATTACCGATAAAGGATTAACCATTGGGGCTCATTGTTCACTTAAACTTGAAAAACAAAAAATAGGCGAATTGTACTGTTTGGATGCTTTGCATATATGTTTCTTAGACTATGTGGAAGCAATATATACAATGATTTCAACCGTCTACCTGTTCCATTCATTGTTCTACTTGTAGAAAGTTACAAATAATTTCCATTTCATGATTATCAATGGGGCTCGCTGTTCACTTAAACTTGAAGATCAAAAAATTGGCGAATGGTACTGTTTGGATGCTTTGCATATATGTTACTTAGATTATATAGAAGCAATATATACAAAGATTTCGACCGTCTACCTGTTCCATTCATTGTTCTAATTGTCGAAAATTACAAATAATTTCCGATAAAGGATTAACCATTGGGGCTCATTGTTCACTTAAACTTGAAGAACAAAAAATTGGCGAATGGTACTGTTTGGATGCTTTGCGTACATGTTTCTTAGACTATATGGAAGCAATATATACAAAGATTCCAACCGTCTACCTGTTCCATTCATTGTTCTACTTGTCGAAAGTTACAAATAATTTCCGATAAAGGATTAACAATGGGGCTCATTGTTCACTTAAACTTGAAGATCAAAAAATTGGCGAATGTTACTGTTTAGATGCTTTGCATATAGGTTTCTTAGACTATATAGAAGCAATATATACAATGATTTCAACCGTCTACCTGTTCCATTCATTGTTCTACTTGTCGAAAGTTACAAATAATTTCCGTTAAGGGATTAACAATGGGGATCGTAGTTTACTTAAACTTGAAGAACAAAAAATTGGCGAATTGTACTGTTTGGATGCTTTGCATATATGTTTCTTAGACTATATAGAAGCAATATATACAATGATTTCAACCGTCTACCTATTTCATTCATTGTTCTACTTTCCGAAATTTACAAATAATTTCCGTTAAAGTATTAACAATGGGGCTGGTAGTTCACTTAAACATGAAGATGAAATAATTGGCGAGTTGTACTGTTTGGATGATTTGCAGATATGTTTCTTAGACTATATAGACGCAATATATACAAGGATTTCTACCGTCTACCTGTTCCATTCATTGTTCTACTTGTCGAAAGTTACAAATAATTTCCGTTAAGGGATTAACAATGGGGATCGTAGTTTACTTAAACTTGAAGAACAAAAAATTGGCGAATTGTACTGTTTGGAAGCTTTGCATATATGTTTCTTAGATTATATAGAAGCAATATATACAAAGATTTCAATCGTCTACCTGTTCCATTCATTGTTCTACTTGTCGGAAGTTACAAATAATTACCGTTAAAGTATTATCAATGGGGCTCGTAGTTCACTTAAACTTGAAGATCAAATAATTGGCGAATTGTACTGTTTGGATGGTTTGCATATATGTTTCTTAGTCTATATAGAAGCAATATATACAATGATTTCCAACGTCTACCTGTTCCATTCATTGTTCTACTTGCCGAAATTTACAAATAATTTCCTTTAAAGGATTAACAATGGGGCTCGTAGTTCACTTAAACTTGAAGAGCAAAAAATTGGCGAATTGTACTGTTTGGACGCTTTGCATATATGTTTCTTGGACTATATAGAAGCAATATATACAATGATTTCAACAGTCTACCTGTTCCATTCATTGTTCTACTTGTCGAAATTTACAAATAATTTCCTTTAAAGGATTAACAATGGGGCTCGTTGTTCACTTAAACTTGAAGAACAAAAAATTGATGAATGGTACTGTTTGGATGCTTTGCATATATGTTTCTTAGACTATATAGAAGCAATATATACATTGATTTAAATCGTCTGCCTGTTCCATTCATTGTTCTACTTGTCGCAACTTACAAATAATTACCGTTAAAGTATTAACAATGGGGCTCGTAGTTCACTTAAACTTGAAGATCAAATAATTGGCGAATTGTACTGTTTGGATGATTTGCATATATGTTTCTTAGTCTATATAGAAGCAATATATACAATGATTTCAACCGTCTACCTGTTCCATTCATTGTTCTACTTGTCGAAAGTTACAAATAATTTCCGTTAAGGGATTAACAATGGGGATCGTAGTTTACTTAAACTTGAAGAACCAGAATTTGGCGAATTGTACTGTTTGGACGCTATGCATATATGTTTCTTAGACTATATAGAAGCAATATAAAAATGATTTCAACAGTCTACCTGTTCCATTCATTGTTCTACTAGTCGAAATTTACAAATAATTTCCTTTAAAGGATTAACAATGGGGCTCGTAGTTCACTTAACTTGAAGAACAAAAAATTGGCGAATATTACTGTTTGGATGCTTTGAATATATGTTTCTTAGATTATATAGAAGCAATATATACAAAGATTTCAATCGTCTACCTGTTCCATTCATTGTTCTACTTGTCGCAAGTTACAAATAATTACCGTTAAAGTACTAACAATGGGGCTCGTAGTTCACTTAAATTTGAAGATCAAATAATTGGCGAATTGTACTGTTTGGATGATTTGCATATATATTTCTTAGTCTATAAAGAAGCAATATATACAATGATTCCAACCGTCTACCTGTTCCATTCATTGTTCTACTTGCCGCAATTTACAAATAATTTCCTTTAAAGTATTAACAATGGGGCTCGTAGTTCACTTAAACTTGAAGAACAAAAAATTGGCGAATAGTACTGTTTGGATGCTTTGAATATATGTTTCTTAGATTATATAGAAGCAAGATATACAAAGATTTCAACCGTCTACCTGTTCCATTCATTGTTCTACTTGTCGAAATTTATAAGTAATTTCCGATAAGGGATTAACCATTGGGGCTCATTGTTCACTTAAACTTGAAGAACAAAAAATTGGCGAATGGTACTGTTTGGATGCTTTGCGTACATGTTTCTTAGACTATATGGAAGCAATATATACAAAAATTTCAACCGTCTACGTGTTCCAATCATTGTTCTACTTGTCGAAATTTACAAATAATTTCCTTTAAAGGATTAACAATGGGGCTCGTCGTTCACTTAAACTTGAAGAACAAAAAATTGGCGAATGGTACTGTTTGGATGCTTTGCATATATGTTTCTTAGACTATATAGAAGCAATATATACAAAGATTTCAACCGTCTACCTGTTCCATTCATTGTTCTACTTGTCGAAAGTTACAAATCATTTCCGATAACGGATTAACCATTGGGGCTCATTGTTCACTTAAACTTGAAAAACAAAAAATTGTCGAATTGTACTGTTTGGATGGTTTGCATATATGTTTCTTAGACTATATAAAAGCAATATATACAATGATTTCAACCGTCTACCTGTTCCATTCATTGTTCTACTTGTCGAAAATTACAAATAATTTCCGATAAAGGATTAACCATTGGGGCTCATTGTTCACTTAAACTTGAAGAACAAAAAATTGGCGAATGGTACTGTTTGGATGCTTTGCATATATGTTTCTTAGACTATATAGAAGCAATATATACATTGATTTCAACCGTCTACCTGTTCCACTCATTGTTCTACTTGGCGCAAGCTACAAATAATTTGCGTTAAAGTATTAACAATGGGTCTCGTAGGTCACTTAAACTTGAAGATGGAATAGTTGGCGAATTGTACTGTTTGGATGCTTTGCATATATGTTTCTTAGACTATATAGAAGCAATATATACAATGATTTCAACAGTCTACCTGTGCCATTCATTGTTCTACTTGTCGAAATTTACAAATAATTTCCTTTAAAGGATTAACAATGGGGCTCGTAGTTCACTTAAACTTGAAGAACAAAAAATTGGCGAATTGTACTGTTTGGATGCTTTGCATATATGTTTCTTAGACTATATAGAAGCAATATATACAAAGATTTCAAGCGTCTACCTGTTCCATTTATTGTTCTACTTCTCGAAAGTTACAAATAATTTCCTATAAAGGATTAACAATGGGGCTCATTGTTCACTTAAACTTGAAGAACAAAAAATTGGCGAATGGTACTGTTTGGATGCTTTGCATATATGTTTCTTAGACTATATAGAAGCAATATATACATTAATTTCAACCGTCTAACTGTTCCACTCATTGTTCTACTTGTCGCAAGTTACAAATAATTTCCGTTAAAGTATTAACAATGGGGCTCGTAGTTCACTTAAACATGAAGATGAATTAATTGGCGAATTGTACTGTTTGGATGCTTTGCATATATGCTTCTTAGATTATATAGAAGCAATATATACAAAGATATCAACCGTCTACCTGTTCCATTCATTGTTCTACTTGTCGAAAATTACAAATAATTTCCGATAAAGGATTAACCATTGGGGCTCATTGTTCACTAAACTTGAAGAACAAAAAGTTGTCGAATTGTACTGTTTGGATGCTTTGCATATATGTTTCTTAGACTATATAGAAGCAATATATACAATGATTTCAACCGTCTACCTGTTCCAATCATTGTTCTACTTGTCGCAAGCTACAAATAATTTCCGTTAAAGTATTAACAATGGGTCTCGTAGTTCACTTAAACTTGAAGATGGAATAGTTGGCGAATTGTACTGTTTGGATGCTTTGCATATATGTTTCTTAGATTATATAGAAGCAATATATACAAAGATTTCAACCGTCTGCCTGTTCCATTCATTGTTCTACTTGTCGAAAGTTACAAATAATTTCCGATAAAGGATTAACAATGGGGCTCATTGTTCACTAAACTTGAAGAACAAAAAATTGTCGAATTGTACTGTTTGGATGCTTTGCATATATGTTTCTTAGACTATATAGACGCAATATATACAATGATATCAACCGTCTACCTGTTCCATTCATTGTTCTACTTGTCGAAAGTTACAAATAATTTCCGATAAAGGATTAACAATGGGGCTCATTGTTCACTTAAACTTGAAGAACAAAAAATTGGCGAATTGTACTGTTTGAACGCTTTGCATATATGTTTCTTGGACTATATAGAAGCAACATATACAATGATTTCAACAGTCTACCTGTTCCATTCATTGTTCTACTTGTCGCAAGTTACAAATAATTTCCGTTAAAGTATTAACAATGGGGCTCGTAGTTCACTTAAACATGAAGATGAAATAATTGGCGAATTGTACTGTTTGGATGCTTTGCATATATGTTTCTTAGATTATATAGAAGCAATATACACAAAGATTTCAACCGTCTACCTGTTCCATTCATTGTTCTTCTTGTCGAAAGTTACAAATAATTTCCGTTTCATGATTATCAATGGGCCTCGTTGTTCACTTAAAATTGAAGAACAAAAAACTGGCGACTGGTACTGTTTGGATGCTTTGCATATATGTTTCTTAGACTATATAGAAGCAATATATAAATAGATTTCCACCGTCTACCAGTTCCATTCATTGTTCTACTTGTCGAAAGTTACAAATAATTTCCTATAAAGGATTAACAATGGGGCTCACTGGTCACTTAAACTTGAAGAACAAAAAATTGGCGAATGGTACTGTTTGGATGCTTTGCATATATGTTTCTTAGACTATATAGAAGCAATATATACATTGATTTCAACCGTCTACCTGTTCCATTCATTGTTCTACTTGTCGAAAGTTACAAATAATTTCCAATAAAGGATTAACCATTGGGGCTCATTGTTCACTAAACTTGAAGAACAAAAAATTGGCGAATTGTACTTTTTGGATGCTTTGCATATATGTTTCTTAGACTATATAGAAGCAATATATACAATGATTTCAACAGTCTACCTGTTCCATTCATTGTTCTACTTGTCGAAATTTACAAATAATTTCCTTTAAAGGATTAACAATGGGGCTCATTGTTCACTTAAACTTGAAGAACAAAAAATTGGCGAATGGTACTGTTTGGATGCTTTGCATATATGTTTCTTAGACTATATAGAAGCAATATATACATTGATTTCAACCGTCTACCTGTTCCACTCATTGTTCTACTTGGCGCAAGCTACAAATAATTTGCGTTAAAGTATTAACAATGGGTCTCGTAGGTCACTTAAACTTGAAGATGGAATAGTTGGCGAATTGTACTGTTTGGATGCTTTGCATATATGTTTCTTAGACTATATGGAAGCAATATATACAAAAATTTCAACCGTCTACGTGTTCCAATCATTGTTCTACTTGTCGAAATTTACAAATAATTTCCTTTAAAGGATTAACAATGGGGCTCGTCGTTCACTTAAACTTGAAGAACAAAAAATTGGCGAATGGTACTGTTTGGATGCTTTGCATATATGTTTCTTAGACTATATAGAAGCAATATATACAAAGATTTCAACCGTCTACCTGTTCCATTCATTGTTCTACTTGTCGAAAGTTACAAATCATTTCCGATAACGGATTAACCATTGGGGCTCATTGTTCACTTAAACTTGAAAAACAAAAAATTGTCGAATTGTACTGTTTGGATGGTTTGCATATATGTTTCTTAGACTATATAAAAGCAATATATACAATGATTTCAACCGTCTACCTGTTCCATTCATTGTTCTACTTGTCGAAAATTACAAATAATTTCCGATAAAGGATTAACCATTGGGGCTCATTGTTCACTTAAACTTGAAGAACAAAAAATTGGCGAATGGTACTGTTTGGATGCTTTGCATATATGTTTCTTAGACTATATAGAAGCAATATATACATTGATTTCAACCGTCTACCTGTTCCACTCATTGTTCTACTTGGCGCAAGCTACAAATAATTTGCGTTAAAGTATTAACAATGGGTCTCGTAGGTCACTTAAACTTGAAGATGGAATAGTTGGCGAATTGTACTGTTTGGATGCTTTGCATATATGTTTCTTAGACTATATAGAAGCAATATATACAATGATTTCAACAGTCTACCTGTGCCATTCATTGTTCTACTTGTCGAAATTTACAAATAATTTCCTTTAAAGGATTAACAATGGGGCTCGTAGTTCACTTAAACTTGAAGAACAAAAAATTGGCGAATTGTACTGTTTGGATGCTTTGCATATATGTTTCTTAGACTATATAGAAGCAATATATACAAAGATTTCAAGCGTCTACCTGTTCCATTTATTGTTCTACTTCTCGAAAGTTACAAATAATTTCCTATAAAGGATTAACAATGGGGCTCATTGTTCACTTAAACTTGAAGAACAAAAAATTGGCGAATGGTACTGTTTGGATGCTTTGCATATATGTTTCTTAGACTATATAGAAGCAATATATACATTAATTTCAACCGTCTAACTGTTCCACTCATTGTTCTACTTGTCGCAAGTTACAAATAATTTCCGTTAAAGTATTAACAATGGGGCTCGTAGTTCACTTAAACATGAAGATGAATTAATTGGCGAATTGTACTGTTTGGATGCTTTGCATATATGCTTCTTAGATTATATAGAAGCAATATATACAAAGATATCAACCGTCTACCTGTTCCATTCATTGTTCTACTTGTCGAAAATTACAAATAATTTCCGATAAAGGATTAACCATTGGGGCTCATTGTTCACTAAACTTGAAGAACAAAAAGTTGTCGAATTGTACTGTTTGGATGCTTTGCATATATGTTTCTTAGACTATATAGAAGCAATATATACAATGATTTCAACCGTCTACCTGTTCCAATCATTGTTCTACTTGTCGCAAGCTACAAATAATTTCCGTTAAAGTATTAACAATGGGTCTCGTAGTTCACTTAAACTTGAAGATGGAATAGTTGGCGAATTGTACTGTTTGGATGCTTTGCATATATGTTTCTTAGATTATATAGAAGCAATATATACAAAGATTTCAACCGTCTGCCTGTTCCATTCATTGTTCTACTTGTCGAAAGTTACAAATAATTTCCGATAAAGGATTAACAATGGGGCTCATTGTTCACTAAACTTGAAGAACAAAAAATTGGCGAATGGTACTGTTTGAATGCTTTGCATATATGTTTCTTAGACTATATAGAAGCAATATATACATTGATTTCAACCGTCTACCTGTTCCACTCATTGTTCTACTTGTCGCAAGTTACAAATAATTTGCGTTAAAGTATTAACAATCGGTCTCGTAGTTCACTTAAACTTGATGATGAAATAATTGGCGAATTGTACTGTTTGGATGCTTTGCATATATGTTTCTTAGATTATATAGAAGCAATATATACAAAGATTTCAACCGTCTACCTGTTCCATTCATTGATCTACTTGTCGGAAGTTACAAATAATTTCCGTTAAAGTATTAACAATGGGGCTCGTAGTTCACTTAAACATGAAGATGAAATAATTGGCGAATGGTACTGTTTGGATGCTTTGCATATATGTTTCTTAGACTATATGGAAGCAATATATACAAAGATTTCAACCGTCTGCGTGTTCCAATCATTGTTCTACTTGTAGAAAGTTACAATTAATTTCCGTTAAAGGATTATCAATGGGGCTCGTAGTTCACTTAAACTTGAAGAACAAAAAATTGGCGAATTGTACTGTTTGGATGCTTTGCATATATGTTTCGTAGGCTATATAGAAGCAATATATACAATGATTTCAACCGTCTACCTGATCCATTCATTGTTCTACTTGTCGAAATTTACAAATAATTTCCTTTAAAGGATTAACAATGGGGCTCGTAGTTCACTTAAACTTGAAGAACAAAAAATTGGCGAATTGAACTGTTTGGATGCTTTGCATATGTGTTTCTTAGACTATTTAGAAGCAATATGTAGAAAGATTTCACCCGTCTACCTGTACTATTCATTGTTCTACTTTGTAGTATGTTACAAATAATTTCCATTTCATGATTATCATTGGGGCTCGCTGTTCACTTAAACTTGAAGATCAAAAAATTGGCGAATGTCAGTGTTTAGATGCTTTGCATATAGGTTTCTTGGACTATATAGAAGCAACATATACAAAGATTTCAACCGTCTACCTGTTCTATTCATTGTTCTTCTTGTCGAAAGTTACAAATAATTTCCGTTTCATGATTATCAATGGGCCTCGTTGTTCACTTAAAATTGAAGAACAAAAAATTGGCGACTGGTACTGTTTGGATGCTTTGCATATATGTTTATTAGACTATATAGAAGCAATATATACATTAATTTCAACCGTCTACCTGTTCCACTCATTGTTCTACTTGTCGCAAGTTACAAATAATTTGCTTTAAAGTATTAACAATGGGGCTCGTAGTTCACTTAAACTTGAAGATGATATAATTGGCGAATTGTACTGTTTGGATGCTTTGCATATATGTTTCTTAGATTATATAGAAGCAATATATACAAAGATTTCAACCGTCTACCTGTTCCATTCATTGTTCTACTTGTCGAAAATTACAAATAATTTCCGATAAAGGATTAACCATTGGGGCTCATTGTTCACTAAACTTGAAGAACAAAGATTGTCGAATTGTACTGTTTGGATGCTTTGCATATATGTTTCTTAGACTATATAGAAGCAATATATACAATGATTTCAACCGTCTACCTGTTCCATTCACTGTTCTACTTGTCGAAATTTACAAATGATTTCCTTTAAAGGATTAACAATGGGGCTCGTAGTTCACTTAACTTGAAGAACAAAAAATTGGCGAATAGTACTGTTCGGATGCTTTGAATATATGTTTCTTAGATTATATAGAAGCAATATATACAAAGATTTCAACCGTCTACCTGTTCCATTCATTGTTCTACTTGTCGAAAATTACAAGTAATTTCCGATAAAGGATTAACCATTGGGGCTCATTGTTCACTTAAACTTGAAGAACAAAAAATTGGCGAATGGTACTGTTTGGATGCTTTGCGTATATGTTTCTTAGACTATATGGAAGCAATATATACAAAGATTTCAACCGTCTACGTGTTCCAATCATTGTTCTACTTGTAGAAATTTACAATTAATTTCCGTTAAAGGATTAACAATGGGGCTCGTAGTTCACTTAAACTTGAAGAACAAAAAATTGTCGAATTGTACTGTTTGGATGCTATGCATATATGTTTCGTAGATTATATAGAAGCAATATATACAATGATTTCAACCGTCTACCTGATCCATTCATTGTTCTACTTGTCGAAATTTACAAATAATTTCCTTTAAAGGATTAACAATGGGGCTCGTAGTTCACTTAAACTTGAAAAACAAAAAATTGGCGAATTGTACTGTTTGGATGCTTTGCATATATGTTTCTTAGACTATTTAGAAGCAATATATACAAAGATTTCAACCGTCTACCTGTACCATTCATTGTTCTGCTTGTCGAAATTTAGAAATAATTTCCTTTAAAGGATTAACAATGGGGCTCGTTGTTCACTTAAACTTGAAGAACAATAAATTGGCGAATTGTACTGTTTGGATGCTTTGCATATATGTTTCTTAGACTATATGGAATCAATATATACAATGATTTCAACCGTCTACCAGTTCCATTCATTGTTCTACTTGTAGAAAGTTACAAATAATTACCGATAAAGGATTAACCATTGGGGCTCATTGTTCACTTAAACTTGAAAAACCAAAAATAGGCGAATTGTACTGTTTGGATGCTTTGCATATATGTTTCTTAGACTATATGGAAGCAATATATACAATGATTTCAACCGTCTACCTGTTCCATTCATTGTTCTACTTGTAGAAAGTTACAAATAATTTCCGTTTCATGATTATCAATGGGGCTCGTTGTTCACTTAAACTTGAAGAACAAAAAATTGGCGAATGGTACTGTTTGGATGCTTTGCATATATGTTTCTTAGATTATATAGAAGCAATATATACAAAGATTTCAACCGTCTACCTGTTCTATTCATTGTTCTACTTGTCGAAATTTACAAATAATTTCCTTTAAAGGATTAACAATGGGGCTCGTAGTTTACTTAAACTTGAAGAACAAAAAATTGGCGAATTGTACTGTTTGGATGCTTAGCATATATGTTTCTTAGACTATATAGAAGCAATATATACAATGATTTCAACAGTCAACCTGTTCCATTCATTGTTCTACTTGTCGAAATTTACAATTAATTTCCTTTAAAGGATTAACAATGGGGCTCGTATTTCACTTAAACTTGAAGAACAAAAAATTGGCGAATGGTACTGTTTGGATGCTTTGCATATATGTTTCGTAGATGATATAGAAGCAATATATACAATGATTTCAACCGTCTACCTGTTCCATTCATTGTTTTACTTGTCGAAAGTTACTAATAATATCCGATAACGGATTAAGCATTGGGGCTCATTGTTCACATAAACTTGAAGAACAAAAAATTGGCGAATTGTACTGTTTGGATGCTTTGCATATATGTTTCTTAGACTATATAGAAGCAATATATACATTGATTTCAACCGTCTACCTGTTCCACTCATTGTTCTACTTGTCGCAAGTTACAAATAATTTCCGATAAAGTATTAACAATGGGGCTCGTAGTTCACTTAAACATGAAGATGAAATAATTGGCGAATTGTACTGTTTGGATGCTTTGCATATATGTTTCTTAGATTATATAGAAGCAATATATACAAAGATATCAACCGTCTACCTGTTCCATTCATTGTTCTACTTGTCGAAAATTACAAATAATATCCGATAAAGGATTAACCATTGGGGCTCATTATTCACTAAACTTGAAGAACAAAAAATTGTCGAATTGTACTGTTTGGATGCTTCGCATATATGTTTCTTAGACTATATAGAAGCAATATATACAATGATTTCAACCGTCTACCTGTTCCATTCATTGTTCTACTTGTCGAAAATTACAAATAATTTCCGATAAAGGATTAACCATTGGGGCTCATTGTTCACTAAACTTGAAGAACAAAAAATTGTCGAATTGTACTGTTTGGATGCTTTGCATATATGTTTCTTAGACTATATAGAAGCAATATATACAAAGATTTCAACCGTCTACCTGTTCCATTCATTGTTCTACTTGTCGAAATTTACAAATAATTTCCGATAAAGGATTAACAATGGGGCTCATTGTTCACTTAAACTTGAAGAACAAAGAATTGGCGAATGGTACTGTTTGGATGCTTCGCATATATGTTTCTTAGACTATATAGAAGCAATATATACATTGATTTCAACCGTCTACCTGTTCCATTCATTGTTCTACTTGTCGGAAGTTACAAATAATTTCCGTTAAAGTATTAACAATGGGGCTCGTTGTTCACTTAAACATGAAGATGAAATAATTGGCGAATTGTACTGTTTGGATGCTTTGCATATATGTTTCTTAGATTATATAGAAGCAATATATACAAAGATTTCAACCGTCTACCTGTTCCATTCATTGATCTACTTGTCGGAAGTTACAAATAATTTCCGTTAAAGTATTAACAATGGGGCTCGTAGTTCACTTAAACTTGAAGAACAAAAAATTGGCGAATGGTACTGTTTGGATGCTATGCATATATGTTTCTTAGACTATATGGAAGCAATATATACAAAGATTTCAACAGTCTGCGTGTTCCAATCATTGTTCTACTTGTCGAAAATTACAAATAATTTCCGATAAAGGATTAACCATTGGGGCTCATTGTTCACTTAAACTTGAAGAACAAAAAATTGGCGAATGGTACTGTTTGGATGCTTTGCGTACATGTTTCTTAGACTATATGGAAGCAATATATACAAAGATTTCTACCGTCTACGTGTTCCAATCATTGTTCTACTTGTCGAAAGTTACAAATAATTTCCGTTAAGGGATTAACAATGGGGATCGTAGTTTACTTAAACTTGAAGAACAAAAAATTGGCGAATGGTACTGTTTGGATGCTTTGCATATATGTTTCTTAGACTATATGGAAGCAATATATACAAAGATTTCAACCGTCTACCTGTTCCATTCATTGTTCTACTTGTCGAAAGTTACAAATAATTTCCAATAAAGGATTAACCATTGGGGCTCATTGTTCACTAAACTTGAAGAACAAAAAATTGGCGAATTGTACTTTTTGGATGCTTTGCATATATGTTTCTTAGACTATATAGAAGCAATATATACAATGATTTCAACAGTCTACCTGTTCCATTCATTGTTCTACTTGTCGAAATTTACAAATAATTTCCTTTAAAGGATTAACAATGGGGCTCGTAGTTCACTTAAACTTGAAGAACAAAAAATTGGCGAATGGTACTGTTTGGATGCTTTGCATATATGTTTCTTAGACTATATAGAAGCAATATATACAAAGATTTCAACCGTCTACCTGTTCCATTCATTGTTCTACTTGTCGAAAGTTACAAATCATTTCCGATAACGGATTAACCATTGGGGCTCATTGTTCACTAAACTTGAAGAACAAAAAATTGTCGAATTGTAATGTTTGGATGCTTTGCATATATGTTTCTTAGACTATATAGAAGCAATATATACAATGATTTCAACCGTCTACCTGTTCCAATCATTGTTCTACTTGTCGCAAGCTACAAATAATTTCCGTTAAAGTATTAACAATGGGTCTCGTAGTTCACTTAAACTTGAAGATGGAATAGTTGGCGAATTGTACTGTTTGGATGCTTTGCATATATGTTTCTTAGATTATATAGAAGCAATATATACAAAGATTTCAACCGTCTACCTGTTCCATTCATTGTTCTACTTGTCGAAAGTTACAAATAATTTCCGATAAAGGATTAACAATGGGGCTCATTGTTCACTAAACTTGAAGAACAAAAAATTGTCGAATTGTACTGTTTGGATGCTTTGCATATATGTTTCTTAGACTATATAGACGCAATATATACAATGATATCAACCGTCTACCTGTTCCATTCATTGTTCTACTTGTCGAAAGTAACAAATAATTTCCTATAAAGGATTAACAATGGGGCTCACTGTTCACTTAAACTTGAAGAACAAAAAATTGGCGAATGGTACTGTTTGGATGCTTTGCATATATGTTTCTTAGACTATATAGAAGCAATATATACATTGATTTCAACCGTCTACCTGTTCCATTCATTGTTCTACTTGTCGAAAGTTACAAATAATTTCCAATAAAGGATTAACCATTGGGGCTCATTGTTCACTAAACTTGAAGAACAAAAAATTGGCGAATTGTACTTTTTGGATGCTTTGCATATATGTTTCTTAGACTATATAGAAGCAATATATACAATGATTTCAACAGTCTACCTGTTCCATTCATTGTTCTACTTGTCGAAATTTACAAATAATTTCCTTTAAAGGATTAACAATGGGGCTCGTAGTTCACTTAAACTTGAAGAACAAAAAATTGGCGAATGGTACTGTTTGGATGCTTTGCATATATGTTTCTTAGACTATATAGAAGCAATATATACAAAGATTTCAACCGTCTACCTGTTCCATTCATTGTTCTACTTGTCGAAAGTTACAAATCATTTCCGATAACGGATTAACCATTGGGGCTCATTGTTCACTTAAACTTGAAGAACAAAAAATTGGCGAATTGTACTGTTTGGATGCTTTGCATATATGTTTCTTAGACTATATAGAAGCAATATATACATTGATTTCAACCGTCTACCTGTTCCACTCATTGTTCTACTTGTCGCAAGTTACAAATAATTTCCGATAAAGTATTAACAATGGGGCTCGTAGTTCACTTAAACATGAAGATGAAATAATTGGCGAATTGTACTGTTTGGATGCTTTGCATATATGTTTCTTAGATTATATAGAAGCAATATATACAAAGATATCAACCGTCTACCTGTTCCATTCATTGTTCTACTTGTCGAAAATTACAAATAATATCCGATAAAGGATTAACCATTGGGGCTCATTATTCACTAAACTTGAAGAACAAAAAATTGTCGAATTGTACTGTTTGGATGCTTCGCATATATGTTTCTTAGACTATATAGAAGCAATATATACAATGATTTCAACCGTCTACCTGTTCCATTCATTGTTCTACTTGTCGAAAATTACAAATAATTTCCGATAAAGGATTAACCATTGGGGCTCATTGTTCACTAAACTTGAAGAACAAAAAATTGTCGAATTGTACTGTTTGGATGCTTTGCATATATGTTTCTTAGACTATATAGAAGCAATATATACAAAGATTTCAACCGTCTACCTGTTCCATTCATTGTTCTACTTGTCGAAATTTACAAATAATTTCCGATAAAGGATTAACAATGGGGCTCATTGTTCACTTAAACTTGAAGAACAAAGAATTGGCGAATGGTACTGTTTGGATGCTTCGCATATATGTTTCTTAGACTATATAGAAGCAATATATACATTGATTTCAACCGTCTACCTGTTCCATTCATTGTTCTACTTGTCGGAAGTTACAAATAATTTCCGTTAAAGTATTAACAATGGGGCTCGTTGTTCACTTAAACATGAAGATGAAATAATTGGCGAATTGTACTGTTTGGATGCTTTGCATATATGTTTCTTAGATTATATAGAAGCAATATATACAAAGATTTCAACCGTCTACCTGTTCCATTCATTGATCTACTTGTCGGAAGTTACAAATAATTTCCGTTAAAGTATTAACAATGGGGCTCGTAGTTCACTTAAACTTGAAGAACAAAAAATTGGCGAATGGTACTGTTTGGATGCTATGCATATATGTTTCTTAGACTATATGGAAGCAATATATACAAAGATTTCAACAGTCTGCGTGTTCCAATCATTGTTCTACTTGTCGAAAATTACAAATAATTTCCGATAAAGGATTAACCATTGGGGCTCATTGTTCACTTAAACTTGAAGAACAAAAAATTGGCGAATGGTACTGTTTGGATGCTTTGCGTACATGTTTCTTAGACTATATGGAAGCAATATATACAAAGATTTCTACCGTCTACGTGTTCCAATCATTGTTCTACTTGTCGAAAGTTACAAATAATTTCCGTTAAGGGATTAACAATGGGGATCGTAGTTTACTTAAACTTGAAGAACAAAAAATTGGCGAATGGTACTGTTTGGATGCTTTGCATATATGTTTCTTAGACTATATGGAAGCAATATATACAAAGATTTCAACCGTCTACCTGTTCCATTCATTGTTCTACTTGTCGAAAGTTACAAATAATTTCCAATAAAGGATTAACCATTGGGGCTCATTGTTCACTAAACTTGAAGAACAAAAAATTGGCGAATTGTACTTTTTGGATGCTTTGCATATATGTTTCTTAGACTATATAGAAGCAATATATACAATGATTTCAACAGTCTACCTGTTCCATTCATTGTTCTACTTGTCGAAATTTACAAATAATTTCCTTTAAAGGATTAACAATGGGGCTCGTAGTTCACTTAAACTTGAAGAACAAAAAATTGGCGAATGGTACTGTTTGGATGCTTTGCATATATGTTTCTTAGACTATATAGAAGCAATATATACAAAGATTTCAACCGTCTACCTGTTCCATTCATTGTTCTACTTGTCGAAAGTTACAAATCATTTCCGATAACGGATTAACCATTGGGGCTCATTGTTCACTAAACTTGAAGAACAAAAAATTGTCGAATTGTAATGTTTGGATGCTTTGCATATATGTTTCTTAGACTATATAGAAGCAATATATACAATGATTTCAACCGTCTACCTGTTCCAATCATTGTTCTACTTGTCGCAAGCTACAAATAATTTCCGTTAAAGTATTAACAATGGGTCTCGTAGTTCACTTAAACTTGAAGATGGAATAGTTGGCGAATTGTACTGTTTGGATGCTTTGCATATATGTTTCTTAGATTATATAGAAGCAATATATACAAAGATTTCAACCGTCTACCTGTTCCATTCATTGTTCTACTTGTCGAAAGTTACAAATAATTTCCGATAAAGGATTAACAATGGGGCTCATTGTTCACTAAACTTGAAGAACAAAAAATTGTCGAATTGTACTGTTTGGATGCTTTGCATATATGTTTCTTAGACTATATAGACGCAATATATACAATGATATCAACCGTCTACCTGTTCCATTCATTGTTCTACTTGTCGAAAGTAACAAATAATTTCCTATAAAGGATTAACAATGGGGCTCACTGTTCACTTAAACTTGAAGAACAAAAAATTGGCGAATGGTACTGTTTGGATGCTTTGCATATATGTTTCTTAGACTATATAGAAGCAATATATACATTGATTTCAACCGTCTACCTGTTCCATTCATTGTTCTACTTGTCGAAAGTTACAAATAATTTCCAATAAAGGATTAACCATTGGGGCTCATTGTTCACTAAACTTGAAGAACAAAAAATTGGCGAATTGTACTTTTTGGATGCTTTGCATATATGTTTCTTAGACTATATAGAAGCAATATATACAATGATTTCAACAGTCTACCTGTTCCATTCAGTGTTCTACTTGTCGAAATTTACAAATAATTTCCTTTAAAGGATTAACAATGGGGCTCGTAGTTCACTTAAACTTGAAGAACAAAAAATTGGCGAATGGTACTGTTTGGATGCTTTGCATATATGTTTCTTAGACTATATAGAAGCAATATATACAAAGATTTCAACCGTCTACCTGTTCCATTCATTGTTCTACTTGTCGAAAGTTACAAATCATTTCCGATAACGGATTAACCATTGGGGCTCATTGTTCACTTAAACTTGAAGAACAAAAAATTGGCGAATTGTACTGTTTGGATGCTTTGCATATATGTTTCGTAGGCTATATAGAAGCAATATATACAATGATTTCAACCGTCTACCTGATCCATTCATTGTTCTACTTGTCGAAATTTACAAATAATTTCCTTTAAAGGATTAACAATGGGGCTCGTAGTTCACTTAAACTTGAAGAACAAAAAATTGGCGAATTGAACTGTTTGGATGCTTTGCATATGTGTTTCTTAGACTATTTAGAAGCAATATGTAGAAAGATTTCACCCGTCTACCTGTACTATTCATTGTTCTACTTTGTAGAATGTTAGAAATAATTTCCATTTCATGATTATCATTGGGGCTCGCTGTTCACTTAAACTTGAAGATCAAAAAATTGGCGAATGTCAGTGATTAGATGCTTTGCATATAGGTTTCTTGGACTATATAGAAGCAACATATACAAAGATTTCAACCGTCTACCTGTTCTATTCATTGTTCTTCTTGTCGAAAGTTACAAATAATTTCCGTTTCATGATTATCAATGGGCCTCGTTGTTCACTTAAAATTGAAGAACAAAAAATTGGCGACTGGTACTGTTTGGATGCTTTGCATATATGTTTATTAGACTATATAGAAGCAATATATACATTAATTTCAACCGTCTACCTGTTCCACTCATTGTTCTACTTGTCGCAAGTTACAAATAATTTGCTTTAAAGTATTAACAATGGGGCTCGTAGTTCACTTAAACTTGAAGATGATATAATTGGCGAATTGTACTGTTTGGAAGCTTTGCATATATGTTTCTTAGATTATATAGAAGCAATATATACAAAGATTTCAACCGTCTACCTGTTCCATTCATTGTTCTACTTGTCGAAAATTACAAATAATTTCCGTTAAAGGATTAACCATTGGGGCTCGTAGTTCACTTAACTTGAAGAACAAAAAATTGGCGAATAGTACTGTTTGGATGCTTTGAATATATGTTTCTTAGATTATATAGAAGCAATATATACAAAGATTTCAACCGTCTACCTGTTCCATTCATTGTTCTACTTGTCGAAAATTACAAGTAATTTCCGATAAAGGATTAACCATTGGGGCTCATTGTTCACTTAAACTTGAAGAACAAAAAATTGGCGAATGGTACTGTTTGGATGCTTTGCGTATATGTTTCTTAGACTATATGGAAGCAATATATACAAAGATTTCAACCGTCTACGTGTTCCAATCATTGTTCTACTTGTAGAAAGTTACAATTAATTTCCGTTAAAGGATTAACAATGGGGCTCGTAGTTCACTTAAACTTGAAGAACAAAAAATTGTCGAATTGTACTGTTTGGATGCTATGCATATATGTTTCGTAGATTATATAGAAGCAATATATACAATGATTTCAACCGTCTACCTGATCCATTCATTGTTCTACTTGTCGAAATTTACAAATAATTTCCTTTAAAGGATTAACAATGGGGCTCGTAGTTCACTTAAACTTGAAAAACAAAAAATTGGCGAATTGTACTGTTTGGATGCTTTGCATATATGTTTCTTAGACTATTTAGAAGCAATATATACAAAGATTTCAACCGTCTACCTGTACCATTCATTGTTCTGCTTGTCGAAATTTACAAATAATTTCCTTTAAAGGATTAACAATGGGGCTCGTTGTTCACTTAAACTTGAAGAACAATAAATTGGCGAATTGTACTGTTTGGATGCTTTGCATATATGTTTCTTAGACTATATGGAATCAATATATACAATGATTTCAACCGTCTACCAGTTCCATTCATTGTTCTACTTGTAGAAAGTTACAAATAATTACCGATAAAGGATTAACCATTGGGGCTCATTGTTCACTTAAACTTGAAAAACAAAAAATAGGCGAATTGTACTGTTTGGATGCTTTGCATATATGTTTCTTAGACTATGTGGAAGCAATATATACAATGATTTCAACCGTCTACCTGTTCCATTCATTGTTCTACTTGTAGAAAGTTACAAATAATTTCCGTTTCATGATTATCAATGGGGCTCGTTGTTCACTTAAACTTGAAGAACAAAAAATTGGCGAATGGTACTGTTTGGATGCTTTGCATATATGTTTCTTAGATTATATAGAAGCAATATATACAAAGATTTCAACCGTCTACCTGTTCTATTCATTGTTCTACTTGTCGAAATTTACAAATAATTTCCTTTAAAGGATTAACAATGGGGCTCGTAGTTTACTTAAACTTGAAGAACAAAAAATTGGCGAATTGTACTGTTTGGATGCTTAGCATATATGTTTCTTAGACTATATAGAAGCAATATATACAATGATTTCAACAGTCAACCTGTTCCATTCATTGTTCTACTTGTCGAAATTTACAATTAATTTCCTTTAAAGGATTAACAATGGGGCTCGCATTTCACTTAAACTTGAAGAACAAAAAATTGGCGAATGGTACTGTTTGGATGCTTTGCATATATGTTTCGTAGATGATATAGAAGCAATATATACAATGATTTCAACCGTCTACCTGTTCCATTCATTGTTTTACTTGTCGAAAGTTACTAATAATATCCGATAACGGATTAAGCATTGGGGCTCATTGTTCACATAAACTTGAAGAACAAAAAATTGGCGAATTGTACTGTTTGGATGCTTTGCATATATGTTTCTTAGACTATATAGAAGCAATATATACATTGATTTCAACCGTCTACCTGTTCCACTCATTGTTCTACTTGTCGCAAGTTACAAATAATTTCCGATAAAGGATTAACCATTGGGGCTCATTGTTCACTTAAACTTGAAGAACAAAAAATTGGCGAATGGTACTGTTTGGATGCTTTGCGTACATGTTTCTTAGACTATATGGAAGCAATATATACAAAGATTTCTACCGTCTACGTGTTCCAATCATTGTTCTACTTGTCGAAAGTTACAAATAATTTCCGTTAAGGGATTAACAATGGGGATCGTAGTTTACTTAAACTTGAAGAACAAAAAATTGGCGAATGGTACTGTTTGGATGCTTTGCATATATGTTTCTTAGACTATATGGAAGCAATATATACAAAGATTTCAACCGTCTACCTGTTCCATTCATTGTTCTACTTGTCGAAAGTTACAAATAATTTCCAATAAAGGATTAACCATTGGGGCTCATTGTTCACTAAACTTGAAGAACAAAAAATTGGCGAATTGTACTTTTTGGATGCTTTGCATATATGTTTCTTAGACTATATAGAAGCAATATATACAATGATTTCAACAGTCTACCTGTTCCATTCATTGTTCTACTTGTCGAAATTTACAAATAATTTCCTTTAAAGGATTAACAATGGGGCTCGTAGTTCACTTAAACTTGAAGAACAAAAAATTGGCGAATGGTACTGTTTGGATGCTTTGCATATATGTTTCTTAGACTATATAGAAGCAATATATACAAAGATTTCAACCGTCTACCTGTTCCATTCATTGTTCTACTTGTCGAAAGTTACAAATCATTTCCGATAACGGATTAACCATTGGGGCTCATTGTTCACTAAACTTGAAGAACAAAAAATTGTCGAATTGTAATGTTTGGATGCTTTGCATATATGTTTCTTAGACTATATAGAAGCAATATATACAATGATTTCAACCGTCTACCTGTTCCAATCATTGTTCTACTTGTCGCAAGCTACAAATAATTTCCGTTAAAGTATTAACAATGGGTCTCGTAGTTCACTTAAACTTGAAGATGGAATAGTTGGCGAATTGTACTGTTTGGATGCTTTGCATATATGTTTCTTAGATTATATAGAAGCAATATATACAAAGATTTCAACCGTCTACCTGTTCCATTCATTGTTCTACTTGTCGAAAGTTACAAATAATTTCCGATAAAGGATTAACAATGGGGCTCATTGTTCACTAAACTTGAAGAACAAAAAATTGTCGAATTGTACTGTTTGGATGCTTTGCATATATGTTTCTTAGACTATATAGACGCAATATATACAATGATATCAACCGTCTACCTGTTCCATTCATTGTTCTACTTGTCGAAAGTAACAAATAATTTCCTATAAAGGATTAACAATGGGGCTCACTGTTCACTTAAACTTGAAGAACAAAAAATTGGCGAATGGTACTGTTTGGATGCTTTGCATATATGTTTCTTAGACTATATAGAAGCAATATATACATTGATTTCAACCGTCTACCTGTTCCATTCATTGTTCTACTTGTCGAAAGTTACAAATAATTTCCAATAAAGGATTAACCATTGGGGCTCATTGTTCACTAAACTTGAAGAACAAAAAATTGGCGAATTGTACTTTTTGGATGCTTTGCATATATGTTTCTTAGACTATATAGAAGCAATATATACAATGATTTCAACAGTCTACCTGTTCCATTCATTGTTCTACTTGTCGAAATTTACAAATAATTTCCTTTAAAGGATTAACAATGGGGCTCGTAGTTCACTTAAACTTGAAGAACAAAAAATTGGCGAATGGTACTGTTTGGATGCTTTGCATATATGTTTCTTAGACTATATAGAAGCAATATATACAAAGATTTCAACCGTCTACCTGTTCCATTCATTGTTCTACTTGTCGAAAGTTACAAATCATTTCCGATAACGGATTAACCATTGGGGCTCATTGTTCACTTAAACTTGAAGAACAAAAAATTGGCGAATTGTACTGTTTGGATGCTTTGCATATATGTTTCTTAGACTATATAGAAGCAATATATACATTGATTTCAACCGTCTACCTGTTCCACTCATTGTTCTACTTGTCGCAAGTTACAAATAATTTCCGATAAAGTATTAACAATGGGGCTCGTAGTTCACTTAAACATGAAGATGAAATAATTGGCGAATTGTACTGTTTGGATGCTTTGCATATATGTTTCTTAGATTATATAGAAGCAATATATACAAAGATATCAACCGTCTACCTGTTCCATTCATTGTTCTACTTGTCGAAAATTACAAATAATATCCGATAAAGGATTAACCATTGGGGCTCATTATTCACTAAACTTGAAGAACAAAAAATTGTCGAATTGTACTGTTTGGATGCTTCGCATATATGTTTCTTAGACTATATAGAAGCAATATATACAATGATTTCAACCGTCTACCTGTTCCATTCATTGTTCTACTTGTCGAAAATTACAAATAATTTCCGATAAAGGATTAACCATTGGGGCTCATTGTTCACTAAACTTGAAGAACAAAAAATTGTCGAATTGTACTGTTTGGATGCGTTGCATATATGTTTCTTAGACTATATAGAAGCAATATATACAAAGATTTCAACCGTCTACCTGTTCCATTCATTGTTCTACTTGTCGAAATTTACAAATAATTTCCGATAAAGGATTAACAATGGGGCTCATTGTTCACTTAAACTTGAAGAACAAAGAATTGGCGAATGGTACTGTTTGGATGCTTCGCATATATGTTTCTTAGACTATATAGAAGCAATATATACATTGATTTCAACCGTCTACCTGTTCCATTCATTGTTCTACTTGTCGGAAGTTACAAATAATTTCCGTTAAAGTATTAACAATGGGGCTCGTTGTTCACTTAAACATGAAGATGAAATAATTGGCGAATTGTACTGTTTGGATGCTTTGCATATATGTTTCTTAGATTATATAGAAGCAATATATACAAAGATTTCAACCGTCTACCTGTTCCATTCATTGATCTACTTGTCGGAAGTTACAAATAATTTCCGTTAAAGTATTAACAATGGGGCTCGTAGTTCACTTAAACTTGAAGAACAAAAAATTGGCGAATGGTACTGTTTGGATGCTATGCATATATGTTTCTTAGACTATATGGAAGCAATATATACAAAGATTTCAACAGTCTGCGTGTTCCAATCATTGTTCTACTTGTCGAAAATTACAAATAATTTCCGATAAAGGATTAACCATTGGGGCTCATTGTTCACTTAAACTTGAAGAACAAAAAATTGGCGAATGGTACTGTTTGGATGCTTTGCGTACATGTTTCTTAGACTATATGGAAGCAATATATACAAAGATTTCTACCGTCTACGTGTTCCAATCATTGTTCTACTTGTCGAAAGTTACAAATAATTTCCGTTAAGGGATTAACAATGGGGATCGTAGTTTACTTAAACTTGAAGAACAAAAAATTGGCGAATGGTACTGTTTGGATGCTTTGCATATATGTTTCTTAGACTATATGGAAGCAATATATACAAAGATTTCAACCGTCTACCTGTTCCATTCATTGTTCTACTTGTCGAAAGTTACAAATAATTTCCAATAAAGGATTAACCATTGGGGCTCATTGTTCACTAAACTTGAAGAACAAAAAATTGGCGAATTGTACTTTTTGGATGCTTTGCATATATGTTTCTTAGACTATATAGAAGCAATATATACAATGATTTCAACAGTCTACCTGTTCCATTCATTGTTCTACTTGTCGAAATTTACAAATAATTTCCTTTAAAGGATTAACAATGGGGCTCGTAGTTCACTTAAACTTGAAGAACAAAAAATTGGCGAATGGTACTGTTTGGATGCTTTGCATATATGTTTCTTAGACTATATAGAAGCAATATATACAAAGATTTCAACCGTCTACCTGTTCCATTCATTGTTCTACTTGTCGAAAGTTACAAATCATTTCCGATAACGGATTAACCATTGGGGCTCATTGTTCACTAAACTTGAAGAACAAAAAATTGTCGAATTGTAATGTTTGGATGCTTTGCATATATGTTTCTTAGACTATATAGAAGCAATATATACAATGATTTCAACCGTCTACCTGTTCCAATCATTGTTCTACTTGTCGCAAGCTACAAATAATTTCCGTTAAAGTATTAACAATGGGTCTCGTAGTTCACTTAAACTTGAAGATGGAATAGTTGGCGAATTGTACTGTTTGGATGCTTTGCATATATGTTTCTTAGATTATATAGAAGCAATATATACAAAGATTTCAACCGTCTACCTGTTCCATTCATTGTTCTACTTGTCGAAAGTTACAAATAATTTCCGATAAAGGATTAACAATGGGGCTCATTGTTCACTAAACTTGAAGAACAAAAAATTGTCGAATTGTACTGTTTGGATGCTTTGCATATATGTTTCTTAGACTATATAGACGCAATATATACAATGATATCAACCGTCTACCTGTTCCATTCATTGTTCTACTTGTCGAAAGTAACAAATAATTTCCTATAAAGGATTAACAATGGGGCTCACTGTTCACTTAAACTTGAAGAACAAAAAATTGGCGAATGGTACTGTTTGGATGCTTTGCATATATGTTTCTTAGACTATATAGAAGCAATATATACATTGATTTCAACCGTCTACCTGTTCCATTCATTGTTCTACTTGTCGAAAGTTACAAATAATTTCCAATAAAGGATTAACCATTGGGGCTCATTGTTCACTAAACTTGAAGAACAAAAAATTGGCGAATTGTACTTTTTGGATGCTTTGCATATATGTTTCTTAGACTATATAGAAGCAATATATACAATGATTTCAACAGTCTACCTGTTCCATTCATTGTTCTACTTGTCGAAATTTACAAATAATTTCCTTTAAAGGATTAACAATGGGGCTCGTAGTTCACTTAAACTTGAAGAACAAAAAATTGGCGAATGGTACTGTTTGGATGCTTTGCATATATGTTTCTTAGACTATATAGAAGCAATATATACAAAGATTTCAACCGTCTACCTGTTCCATTCATTGTTCTACTTGTCGAAAGTTACAAATCATTTCCGATAACGGATTAACCATTGGGGCTCATTGTTCACTTAAACTTGAAGAACAAAAAATTGGCGAATTGTACTGTTTGGATGCTTTGCATATATGTTTCTTAGACTATATAGAAGCAATATATACATTGATTTCAACCGTCTACCTGTTCCACTCATTGTTCTACTTGTCGCAAGTTACAAATAATATCAGATAAAGTATTAACAATGGGGCTCGTAGTTCACTTAAACATGAAGATGAAATAATTGGCGAATTGTACTGTTTGGATGCTTTGCATATATGTTTCTTAGATTATATAGAAGCAATATATACAAAGATATCAACCGTCTACCTGTTCCATTCATTGTTCTACTTGTCGAAAATTACAAATAATTTCCGATAAAGGATTAACCATTGGGGCTCATTGTTCACTAAACTTGAAGAACAAAAAATTGGCGAATGGTACCGTTTGAATGCTTTGAATATATGTTTCTTAGATTATATAGAAGCAATATATACAAAGATTTCAACCGTCTACCTGTTCCATTCATTGTTCTACTTGTCGAAAATTACAAGTAATTTCCGATAAAGGATTAACCATTGGGGCTCATTGTTCACTTAAACTTGAAGAACAAAAAATTGGCGAATGGTACTGTTTGGATGCTTTGCGTATATGTTTCTTAGACTATATGGAAGCAATATATACAAAGATTTCAACCGTCTACGTGTTCCAATCATTGTTCTACTTGTAGAAAGTTACAATTAATTTCCGTTAAAGGATTAACAATGGGGCTCGTAGTTCACTTAAACTTGAAGAACAAAAAATTGTCGAATTGTACTGTTTGGATGCTATGCATATATGTTTCGTAGATTATATAGAAGCAATATATACAATGATTTCAACCGTCTACCTGATCCATTCATTGTTCTACTTGTCGAAATTTACAAATAATTTCCTTTAAAGGATTAACAATGGGGCTCGTAGTTCACTTAAACTTGAAAAACAAAAAATTGGCGAATTGTACTGTTTGGATGCTTTGCATATATGTTTCTTAGACTATTTAGAAGCAATATATACAAAGATTTCAACCGTCTACCTGTACCATTCATTGTTCTGCTTGTCGAAATTTACAAATAATTTCCTTTAAAGGATTAACAATGGGGCTCGTTGTTCACTTAAACTTGAAGAACAATAAATTGGCGAATTGTACTGTTTGGATGCTTTGCATATATGTTTCTTAGACTATATGGAATCAATATATACAATGATTTCAACCGTCTACCAGTTCCATTCATTGTTCTACTTGTAGAAAGTTACAAATAATTACCGATAAAGGATTAACCATTGGGGCTCATTGTTCACTTAAACTTGAAAAACAAAAAATAGGCGAATTGTACTGTTTGGATGCTTTGCATATATGTTTCTTAGACTATGTGGAAGCAATATATACAATGATTTCAACCGTCTACCTGTTCCATTCATTGTTCTACTTGTAGAAAGTTACAAATAATTTCCGTTTCATGATTATCAATGGGGCTCGTTGTTCACTTAAACTTGAAGAACAAAAAATTGGCGAATGGTACTGTTTGGATGCTTTGCATATATGTTTCTTAGATTATATAGAAGCAATATATACAAAGATTTCAACCGTCTACCTGTTCTATTCATTGTTCTACTTGTCGAAATTTACAAATAATTTCCTTTAAAGGATTAACAATGGGGCTCGTAGTTTACTTAAACTTGAAGAACAAAAAATTGGCGAATTGTACTGTTTGGATGCTTAGCATATATGTTTCTTAGACTATATAGAAGCAATATATACAATGATTTCAACAGTCAACCTGTTCCATTCATTGTTCTACTTGTCGAAATTTACAATTAATTTCCTTTAAAGGATTAACAATGGGGCTCGCATTTCACTTAAACTTGAAGAACAAAAAATTGGCGAATGGTACTGTTTGGATGCTTTGCATATATGTTTCGTAGATGATATAGAAGCAATATATACAATGATTTCAACCGTCTACCTGTTCCATTCATTGTTTTACTTGTCGAAAGTTACTAATAATATCCGATAACGGATTAAGCATTGGGGCTCATTGTTCACATAAACTTGAAGAACAAAAAATTGGCGAATTGTACTGTTTGGATGCTTTGCATATATGTTTCTTAGACTATATAGAAGCAATATATACATTGATTTCAACCGTCTACCTGTTCCACTCATTGTTCTACTTGTCGCAAGTTACAAATAATTTCCGATAAAGTATTAACAATGGGGCTCGTAGTTCACTTAAACATGAAGATGAAATAATTGGCGAATTGTACTGTTTGGATGCTTTGCATATATGTTTCTTAGATTATATAGAAGCAATATATACAAAGATATCAACCGTCTACCTGTTCCATTCATTGTTCTACTTGTCGAAAATTACAAATAATATCCGATAAAGGATTAACCATTGGGGCTCATTATTCACTAAACTTGAAGAACAAAAAATTGTCGAATTGTACTGTTTGGATGCTTCGCATATATGTTTCTTAGACTATATAGAAGCAATATATACAATGATTTCAACCGTCTACCTGTTCCATTCATTGTTCTACTTGTCGAAAATTACAAATAATTTCCGATAAAGGATTAACCATTGGGGCTCATTGTTCACTAAACTTGAAGAACAAAAAATTGTCGAATTGTACTGTTTGGATGCTTTGCATATATGTTTCTTAGACTATATAGAAGCAATATATACAAAGATTTCAACCGTCTACCTGTTCCATTCATTGTTCTACTTGTCGAAATTTACAAATAATTTCCGATAAAGGATTAACAATGGGGCTCATTGTTCACTTAAACTTGAAGAACAAAGAATTGGCGAATGGTACTGTTTGGATGCTTCGCATATATGTTTCTTAGACTATATAGAAGCAATATATACATTGATTTCAACCGTCTACCTGTTCCATTCATTGTTCTACTTGTCGGAAGTTACAAATAATTTCCGTTAAAGTATTAACAATGGGGCTCGTTGTTCACTTAAACATGAAGATGAAATAATTGGCGAATTGTACTGTTTGGATGCTTTGCATATATGTTTCTTAGATTATATAGAAGCAATATATACAAAGATTTCAACCGTCTACCTGTTCCATTCATTGATCTACTTGTCGGAAGTTACAAATAATTTCCGTTAAAGTATTAACAATGGGGCTCGTAGCTCACTTAAACATGAAGATGAAATAATTGGCGAATGGTACTGTTTGGATGCTTTGCATATATGTTTCTTAGACTATATGGAAGCAATATATACAAAGATTTCAACAGTCTGCGTGTTCCAATCATTGTTCTACTTGTAGAAAGTTGCAATTAATTTCCGTTAAAGGATTATCAATGGGGCTCGTAGTTCACTTAAACTTGAAGAACAAAAAATTGGCGAATTGTACTGTTTGGATGCTTTGCATATATGTTTCGTAGGCTATATAGAAGCAATATATACAATGATTTCAACCGTCTACCTGATCCATTCATTGTTCTACTTGTCGAAATTTACAAATAATTTCCTTTACAGGATTAACATTGGGGCTCGTAGTTCACTTAAACTTGAAGAACAAAAAATTGGCGAATTGAACTGTTTGGATACTTTGCATATGTGTTTCTTAGACTATTTAGAAGCAATATGTAGAAAGATTTCACCCGTCTACCTGTACTATTCATTGTTCTACTTTGTAGAATGTTACAAATAATTTCCATTTCATGATTATCATTGGGGCTCGCTGTTCACTTAAACTTGAAGATCAAAAAATTGGCGAATGTCACTGTTTAGATTCTTTGCATATAGGTTTCTTGGACTATATAGAAGCAACATATACAAAGATTTCAACCGTCTACCTGTTCTATTCATTGTTCTTCTTGTCGAAAGTTACAAATAATTTCCGTTTCATGATTATCAATGGGCCTCGTTGTTCAATTAAAATTGAAGAACAAAAAATTGGCGACTGGTACTGTTTGGATGCTTTGCATATATGTTTATTAGACTATATAGAAGCAATATATACATTAATTTCAACCGTCTACCTGTTCCACTCATTGTTCTACTTGTCGCAAGTTACAAATAATTTGCGTTAAAGTATTAACAATGGGTCTCGTAGTTCACTTAAACTTGAAGATGAAATAATTGGCGAATTGTACTGTTTGGATGCTTTGCATATATGTTTCTTAGATTATATAGAAGCAATATATACAAAGATTTCAACCGTCTACCAGTTCCATTCATTGTTCTACTTGTCGAAAATTACAAATAATTTCCGATAAAGTATTAACAATGGGTCTCGTAGTTCACTTAAACTTGAAGATGAAATAATTGGCGAATTGTACTGTTTGGATGCTTTGCATATATGTTTCTTAGATTATATAGAAGCAATATATACAAAGATTTCAACCGTCTACCTGTTCCATTCATTGTTCTACTTGTCGAAAATTACAAATAATTTCCGATAAAGTATTAACAATGGGTCTCGTAGTTCACTTAAACTTGAAGATGAAATAATTGGCGAATTGTACTGTTTGGATGCTTTGCATATATGTTTCTTAGATTATATAGAAGCAATATATACAAAGATTTCAACCGTCTACCTGTTCCAGTCATTGTTCTACTTGCCGAAATTTACAAATAATTTCCTTTAAAGGATTAACAATGAGGCTCGTAGTTCACTTAAACTTGAAGAGCAACAAATTGGCGAATTGTACTGTTTGGACGCTTTGCATATATGTTTCTTGGACTATATAGAAGCAATATATACAATGATTTCAACCGTCTACCTGTTCCATTCATTGTTCTACTTGTCGAAAGTTACAAATAATTTCCGTTTCATGATTATCTATGGGGCTCGTTGTTCACATAAACTTGAAGAACGAGAAATTGGCGAATGGTACTGTTTGGATGCTTTGCGTTCATGTTTCTTAGACTATATAGAAGCAATATATATAAAGATTTCAACCGTCTACCAGTTCCATTCATTGTTCTACTTGTCGAAAGTTACAAATAATTTCCTATAAAGGATTAACAATGGAGCTCATTGTTCACTTAAACTTGAAGAACAAAAAATTGGCGAATGGTACTGTTTGGATGATTTGCATATATGTTTCTTAGACTATATAGAAGCAATATATACATTGATTTCAACCGTCTACCTGTTCCACTCATTGTTCTACTTGTCGCAAGCTACAAATAATTTCCGTTAAAGTATTAACAATGGGTCTCGTAGTTCACTTAAACTTGAAGATGGAATAGTTGGCGAATTGTACTGTTTGGATGCTTTGCATATATGTTTCTTAGATTATATAGAAGCAATATATACAAAGATTTCAACCGTCTACCTATTTCATTCATTGTTCTACTTTCCGAAATTTACAAACAATTTCCGTTAAAGTATTAACAATGGGGCTGGTAGTTCACTTAAACATGAAGATGAAATAATTGGCGAATTGTACTGTTTGGATGCTTTGCATATATGTTTCTTAGATTATATAGAAGCAATATATACAAAGATTTCAACCGTCTACCTGTTCCATTCATTGTTCTACTTGTCGAAAATTACAAATAATTTCCGATAAAGGATTAACCATTGGGGCTCATTGTTCACTTAAACTTGAAGAACAAAAAATTGGTGAATTGTACTGTTTGGATGCTTTGCGTACATGTTTCTTAGACTATATGGAAGCAATATATACAAAGATTTCAAACGTCTACGTGTTCCAATCATTGTTCAATTTGTCGAAATTTACAAATAATTTCGTTTAAAAGATTAACAATGGGGCTCGTTGTTCACTTAAACTTGAAGAACAAAAAATTGGCGAATTGTACTGTTTGGATGCTTTGCATATATGTATCGTAGGCTATATAGAAGCAATATATACAAAGATTTCAACCGTCTACGTGTTCCAATCATTGTTCTACTTGTCGATATTTACAAATAATTTCTTTTAAAGGATTAACAATGGGGCTCATTGTTCACTTAAACTTCAAGATCAAATAATTGGCGAATTGTACTGTTTGGATGATTTGCATACATGTTTCTTAGACTATATAGAAGCAATATATACATTGATTTCTAGCGTCTACCTGTTCCATTCATTGTTCTACTTGCCGGAAGTTACAAATAATTTCCGTTAAAGTATTAACAATGGGGCTCGTAGTTCACTTAAACATGAAGATGAAATAATTGGCGAATTGTACTGTTTGGATGCTTTGCATATATGTTTCTTAGACTATTTAGAAGCAATATATAGAAAGATTTCACCCGTCTACCTGTACTATTCATTGTTCTACTTGTAGAAAGTTACAAATAATTTCCATTTCATGATTATCAATGGGGCTCGCTGTTCACTTAAACTTGAAGATCAAAAAATTGGCGAATGGTACTGTTTGGATGCTTTGCATATATGTTACTTAGATTATATAGAAGCAATATATACAAAGATTTCGACCGTCTACCTGTTCCATTCATTGTTCTAATTGTCGAAAATTACAAATAATTTCCGATAAAGGATTAACCATTGGGGCTCATTGTTCACTTAAACTTGAAGAACAAAAAATTGGCGAATGGTACTGTTTGGATGCTTTGCGTACATGTTTCTTAGACTATATGGAAGCAATATATACAAAGATTCCAACCGTCTACCTGTTCCATTCATTGTTCTACTTGTCGAAAGTTACAAATAATTTCCGATAAAGGATTAACAATGGGGCTCATTGTTCACTTAAACTTGAAGATCAAAAAATTGGCGAATGTTACTGTTTAGATGCTTTGCATATAGGTTTCTTAGACTATATAGAAGCAATATATACAATGATTTCAACCGTCTACCTGTTCCATTCATTGTTCTACTTGTCGAAAGTTACAAATAATTTCCGTTAAGGGATTAACAATGGGGATCGTAGTTTACTTAAACTTGAAGAACAAAAAATTGGCGAATTGTACTGTTTGGATGCTTTGCATATATGTTTCTTAGACTATATAGAAGCAATATATACAATGATTTCAACCGTCTACCTATTTCATTCATTGTTCTACTTTCCGAAATTTACAAATAATTTCCGTTAAAGTATTAACAATGGGGCTGGTAGTTCACTTAAACATGAAGATGAAATAATTGGCGAGTTGTACTGTTTGGATGATTTGCAGATATGTTTCTTAGACTATATAGACGCAATATATACAAGGATTTCTACCGTCTACCTGTTCCATTCATTGTTCTACTTGTCGAAAGTTACAAATAATTTCCGTTAAGGGATTAACAATGGGGATCGTAGTTTACTTAAACTTGAAGAACAAAAAATTGGCGAATTGTACTGTTTGGAAGCTTTGCATATATGTTTCTTAGATTATATAGAAGCAATATATACAAAGATTTCAATCGTCTACCTGTTCCATTCATTGTTCTACTTGTCGGAAGTTACAAATAATTACCGTTAAAGTATTATCAATGGGGCTCGTAGTTCACTTAAACTTGAAGATCAAATAATTGGCGAATTGTACTGTTTGGATGGTTTGCATATATGTTTCTTAGTCTATATAGAAGCAATATATACAATGATTTCAACCGTCTACCTGTTCCATTCATTGTTCTACTTGCCGAAATTTACAAATAATTTCCTTTAAAGGATTAACAATGGGGCTCGTAGTTCACTTAAACTTGAAGAGCAAAAAATTGGCGAATTGTACTGTTTGGACGCTTTGCATATATGTTTCTTGGACTATATAGAAGCAATATATACAATGATTTCAACAGTCTACCTGTTCCATTCATTGTTCTACTTGTCGAAATTTACAAATAATTTCCTTTAAAGGATTAACAATGGGGCTCGTTGTTCACTTAAACTTGAAGAACAAAAAATTGATGAATGGTACTGTTTGGATGCTTTGCATATATGTTTCTTAGACTATATAGAAGCAATATATACATTGATTTAAATCGTCTGCCTGTTCCATTCATTGTTCTACTTGTCGCAACTTACAAATAATTACCGTTAAAGTATTAACAATGGGGCTCGTAGTTCACTTAAACTTGAAGATCAAATAATTGGCGAATTGTACTGTTTGGATGATTTGCATATATGTTTCTTAGTCTATATAGAAGCAATATATACAATGATTTCAACCGTCTACCTGTTCCATTCATTGTTCTACTTGCCGAAAGTTACAAATAATTTCCGTTAAGGGATTAACAATGGGGATCGTAGTTTACTTAAACTTGAAGAACCAGAATTTGGCGAATTGTACTGTTTGGACGCTATGCATATATGTTTCTTAGACTATATAGAAGCAATATAAAAATGATTTCAACAGTCTACCTGTTCCATTCATTGTTCTACTAGTCGAAATTTACAAATAATTTCCTTTAAAGGATTAACAATGGGGCTCGTAGTTCACTTAACTTGAAGAACAAAAAATTGGCGAATATTACTGTTTGGATGCTTTGAATATATGTTTCTTAGATTATATAGAAGCAATATATACAAAGATTTCAATCGTCTACCTGTTCCATTCATTGTTCTACTTGTCGCAAGTTACAAATAATTACCGTTAAAGTACTAACAATGGGGCTCGTAGTTCACTTAAATTTGAAGATCAAATAATTGGCGAATTGTACTGTTTGGATGATTTGCATATATATTTCTTAGTCTATAAAGAAGCAATATATACAATGATTCCAACCGTCTACCTGTTCCATTCATTGTTCTACTTGCCGCAATTTACAAATAATTTCCTTTAAAGTATTAACAATGGGGCTCGTAGTTCACTTAAACTTGAAGAACAAAAAATTGGCGAATAGTACTGTTTGGATGCTTTGAATATATGTTTCTTAGATTATATAGAAGCAAGATATACAAAGATTTCAACCGTCTACCTGTTCCATTCATTGTTCTACTTGTCGAAATTTATAAGTAATTTCCGATAAGGGATTAACCATTGGGGCTCATTGTTCACTTAAACTTGAAGAACAAAAAATTGGCGAATGGTACTGTTTGGATGCTTTGCGTACATGTTTCTTAGACTATATGGAAGCAATATATACAAAAATTTCAACCGTCTACGTGTTCCAATCATTGTTCTACTTGTAGAAAGTTACAATTAATTTCCGTTAAAGGATTAACAATGGGGCTCGTAGTTCACTTAAACTTGAAGAACAAAAAATTGTCGAATTGTACTGTTTGGATGCTATGCATATATGTTTCGTAGATTATATAGAAGCAATATATACAATGATTTCAACCGTCTACCTGATCCATTCATTGTTCTACTTGTCGAAATTTACAAATAATTTCCTTTAAAGGATTAACAATGGGGCTCGTAGTACACTTAAACTTGAAGAACAAAAAATTGGCGAATGGTACTGTTTGGATGCTTTGCATATATGTTTCTTAGACTATATAGAAGCAATATATACAATGATTTCAACAGTCTACCTGTTCCATTCATTGTTCTACTTGTCGAAATTTACAAATAATTTCCTTTAAAGGATTAACAATGGGGCTCGTAGTTCACTTAAACTTGAAGAACAAAAAATTGGCGAATGGTACTGTTTGGATGCTTTGCATATATGTTTCTTAGACTATATAGAAGCAATATATACATTAATTTCAACCGTCTACCTGTTCCACTCATTCTTCTACTTGTCGCAAGTTACAAATAATTTGCGTTAAAGTATTAACAATGGGTCTCGTAGTTCCCTTAAACTTGAAGATGAAATAATTGGCGAATTGTACTGTTTGGATGCTTTGCATATATGTTTCTTAGATTATATAGAAGCAATATATACAAAGATTTCAACCGTCTACCTGTTCCATTCATTGTTCTACTTGTCGAAAATTACAAATAATTTCCGATAAAGTATTAACAATGGGTCTCGTAGTTCACTTAAACTTGAAGATGAAATAATTGGCGAATTGTACTGTTTGGATGCTTTGCATATATGTTTCTTAGATTATATAGAAGCAATATATACAAAGATTTCAACCGTCTACCTGTTCCATTCATTGTTCTACTTGTCGAAAATTACAAATACTTTCCGATAAAGGATTAATCATTGGGGCTCATTGTCCACTAAACTTGAAGAACAAAGATTGTCGAATTGTACTGTTTGGATGCTTTGCATATATGTTTCTTAGACTATATAGAAGCAATATATACAATGATTTCAACAGTCTACCTGTTCCATTCATTGTTCTACTTGTCGAAATTTACAAATAATTTCCTTTAAAGGATTAACAATGGGGCTCGTCGTTCACTTAAACTTGAAGAACAAAAAATTGGCGAATGGTACTGTTTGGATGCTTTGCATATATGTTTCTTAGACTATATAGAAGCAATATATACAAAGATTTCAACCGTCTACCTGTTCCATTCATTGTTCTACTTGTCGAAAGTTACAAATCATTTCCGATAACGGATTAACCATTGGGGCTCATTGTTCACTTAAACTTGAAAAACAAAAAATTGTCGAATTGTACTGTTTGGATGGTTTGCATATATGTTTCTTAGACTATATAAAAGCAATATATACAATGATTTCAACCGTCTACCTGTTCCATTCATTGTTCTACTTGTCGAAAATTACAAATAATTTCCGATAAAGGATTAACCATTGGGGCTCATTGTTCACTTAAACTTGAAGAACAAAAAATTGGCGAATGGTACTGTTTGGATGCTTTGCATATATGTTTCTTAGACTATATAGAAGCAATATATACATTGATTTCAACCGTCTACCTGTTCCACTCATTGTTCTACTTGGCGCAAGCTACAAATAATTTGCGTTAAAGTATTAACAATGGGTCTCGTAGGTCACTTAAACTTGAAGATGGAATAGTTGGCGAATTGTACTGTTTGGATGCTTTGCATATATGTTTCTTAGATTATATAGAAGCAATATATACAAAGATTTCAACCGTCTACCTTTTCCATTCATTGTTCTACTTGCCGAAAATTACAAATAATTCCGATAAAGGATTAACCATTGGGGCTCATTGTTCACTAAACTTGAAGAACAAAGATTGTCGAATTGTACTGATTGGATGCTTTGCATATATGTTTCTTAGACTATATAGAAGCAATATATACAATGATTTCAACCGTCTACCTGTTCCATTCATTGTTCTACTTGTCGAAAGTTACAAATAATTTCCGATAAAGGATTAACCATTGGGGCTCATTGTTCACTAAACTTGAAGAACAAAAAATTGGCGAATTGTACTGTTTGGATGCTTTGCATATATGTTTCTTAGACTATATAGAAGCAATATATACATTGATTTCAACCGTCTACCTGTTCCACTCATTGTTCTACTTGTCGCAAGTTACAAATAATTTCAGATAAAGTATTAACAATGGGGCTCGTAGTTCACTTAAACATGAAGATGAAATAATTGGCGAATTGTACTGTTTGGATGCTTTGCATATATGTTTCTTAGATTATATAGAAGCAATATATACAAAGATATCAACCGTCTACCTGTTCCATTCATTGTTCTACTTGTCGAAAATTACAAATAATTTCCGATAAAGGATTAACCATTGGGGCTCATTGTTCACTAAACTTGAAGAACAAAAAATTGGCGAATGGTACTGTTTGAATGCTTTGCATATATGTTTCTTAGACTATATAGAAGCAATATATACATTGATTTCAACCGTCTACCTGTTCCACTCATTGTTCTACTTGTCGCAAGTTACAAATAATTTGCGTTAAAGTATTAACAATCGGTCTCGTAGTTCACTTAAACTTGATGATGAAATAATTGGCGAATTGTACTGTTTGGATGCTTTGCATATATGTTTCTTAGATTATATAGAAGCAATATATACAAAGATTTCAACCGTCTACCTGTTCCATTCATTGATCTACTTGTCGGAAGTTACAAATAATTTCCGTTAAAGTATTAACAATGGGGCTCGTAGTTCACTTAAACATGAAGATGAAATAATTGGCGAATGGTACTGTTTGGATGCTTTGCATATATGTTTCTTAGACTATATGGAAGCAATATATACAAAGATTTCAACCGTCTGCGTGTTCCAATCATTGTTCTACTTGTAGAAAGTTACAATTAATTTCCGTTAAAGGATTATCAATGGGGCTCGTAGTTCACTTAAACTTGAAGAACAAAAAATTGGCGAATTGTACTGTTTGGATGCTTTGCATATATGTTTCGTAGGCTATATAGAAGCAATATATACAATGATTTCAACCGTCTACCTGATCCATTCATTGTTCTACTTGTCGAAATTTACAAATAATTTCCTTTAAAGGATTAACAATGGGGCTCGTAGTTCACTTAAACTTGAAGAACAAAAAATTGGCGAATTGAACTGTTTGGATGCTTTGCATATGTGTTTCTTAGACTATTTAGAAGCAATATGTAGAAAGATTTCACCCGTCTACCTGTACTATTCATTGTTCTACTTTGTAGTATGTTACAAATAATTTCCATTTCATGATTATCATTGGGGCTCGCTGTTCACTTAAACTTGAAGATCAAAAAATTGGCGAATGTCAGTGTTTAGATGCTTTGCATATAGGTTTCTTGGACTATATAGAAGCAACATATACAAAGATTTCAACCGTCTACCTGTTCTATTCATTGTTCTTCTTGTCGAAAGTTACAAATAATTTCCGTTTCATGATTATCAATGGGCCTCGTTGTTCACTTAAAATTGAAGAACAAAAAATTGGCGACTGGTACTGTTTGGATGCTTTGCATATATGTTTATTAGACTATATAGAAGCAATATATACATTAATTTCAACCGTCTACCTGTTCCACTCATTGTTCTACTTGTCGCAAGTTACAAATAATTTGCTTTAAAGTATTAACAATGGGGCTCGTAGTTCACTTAAACTTGAAGATGATATAATTGGCGAATTGTACTGTTTGGATGCTTTGCATATATGTTTCTTAGATTATATAGAAGCAATATATACAAAGATTTCAACCGTCTACCTGTTCCATTCATTGTTCTACTTGTCGAAAATTACAAATAATTTCCGATAAAGGATTAACCATTGGGGCTCATTGTTCACTAAACTTGAAGAACAAAGATTGTCGAATTGTACTGTTTGGATGCTTTGCATATATGTTTCTTAGACTATATAGAAGCAATATATACAATGATTTCAACCGTCTACCTGTTCCATTCATTGTTCTACTTGTCGAAATTTACAAATGATTTCCTTTAAAGGATTAACAATGGGGCTCGTAGTTCACTTAACTTGAAGAACAAAAAATTGGCGAATAGTACTGTTCGGATGCTTTGAATATATGTTTCTTAGATTATATAGAAGCAATATATACAAAGATTTCAACCGTCTACCTGTTCCATTCATTGTTCTACTTGTCGAAAATTACAAGTAATTTCCGATAAAGGATTAACCATTGGGGCTCATTGTTCACTTAAACTTGAAGAACAAAAAATTGGCGAATGGTACTGTTTGGATGCTTTGCGTATATGTTTCTTAGACTATATGGAAGCAATATATACAAAGATTTCAACCGTCTACGTGTTCCAATCATTGTTCTACTTGTAGAAATTTACAATTAATTTCCGTTAAAGGATTAACAATGGGGCTCGTAGTTCACTTAAACTTGAAGAACAAAAAATTGTCGAATTGTACTGTTTGGATGCTATGCATATATGTTTCGTAGATTATATAGAAGCAATATATACAATGATTTCAACCGTCTACCTGATCCATTCATTGTTCTACTTGTCGAAATTTACAAATAATTTCCTTTAAAGGATTAACAATGGGGCTCGTAGTTCACTTAAACTTGAAAAACAAAAAATTGGCGAATTGTACTGTTTGGATGCTTTGCATATATGTTTCTTAGACTATTTAGAAGCAATATATACAAAGATTTCAACCGTCTACCTGTACCATTCATTGTTCTGCTTGTCGAAATTTAGAAATAATTTCCTTTAAAGGATTAACAATGGGGCTCGTTGTTCACTTAAACTTGAAGAACAATAAATTGGCGAATTGTACTGTTTGGATGCTTTGCATATATGTTTCTTAGACTATATGGAATCAATATATACAATGATTTCAACCGTCTACCAGTTCCATTCATTGTTCTACTTGTAGAAAGTTACAAATAATTACCGATAAAGGATTAACCATTGGGGCTCATTGTTCACTTAAACTTGAAAAACCAAAAATAGGCGAATTGTACTGTTTGGATGCTTTGCATATATGTTTCTTAGACTATATGGAAGCAATATATACAATGATTTCAACCGTCTACCTGTTCCATTCATTGTTCTACTTGTAGAAAGTTACAAATAATTTCCGTTTCATGATTATCAATGGGGCTCGTTGTTCACTTAAACTTGAAGAACAAAAAATTGGCGAATGGTACTGTTTGGATGCTTTGCATATATGTTTCTTAGATTATATAGAAGCAATATATACAAAGATTTCAACCGTCTACCTGTTCTATTCATTGTTCTACTTGTCGAAATTTACAAATAATTTCCTTTAAAGGATTAACAATGGGGCTCGTAGTTTACTTAAACTTGAAGAACAAAAAATTGGCGAATTGTACTGTTTGGATGCTTAGCATATATGTTTCTTAGACTATATAGAAGCAATATATACAATGATTTCAACAGTCAACCTGTTCCATTCATTGTTCTACTTGTCGAAATTTACAATTAATTTCCTTTAAAGGATTAACAATGGGGCTCGTATTTCACTTAAACTTGAAGAACAAAAAATTGGCGAATGGTACTGTTTGGATGCTTTGCATATATGTTTCGTAGATGATATAGAAGCAATATATACAATGATTTCAACCGTCTACCTGTTCCATTCATTGTTTTACTTGTCGAAAGTTACTAATAATATCCGATAACGGATTAAGCATTGGGGCTCATTGTTCACATAAACTTGAAGAACAAAAAATTGGCGAATTGTACTGTTTGGATGCTTTGCATATATGTTTCTTAGACTATATAGAAGCAATATATACATTGATTTCAACCGTCTACCTGTTCCACTCATTGTTCTACTTGTCGCAAGTTACAAATAATTTCCGATAAAGTATTAACAATGGGGCTCGTAGTTCACTTAAACATGAAGATGAAATAATTGGCGAATTGTACTGTTTGGATGCTTTGCATATATGTTTCTTAGATTATATAGAAGCAATATATACAAAGATATCAACCGTCTACCTGTTCCATTCATTGTTCTACTTGTCGAAATTTACAAATAATTTCCTTTAAAGGATTAACATTGGGGCTCGTAGTTCACTTAAACTTGAAGAACAAAAAATTGGCGACTGGTACTGTTTGGATGCTTTGCATATATGATTATTAGACTATATAGAAGCAATATATACATTAATTTCAACCGTCTACCTGTTCCACTCATTGTTCTACTTGTCGCAAGTTACAAATAATTTGCGTTAAAGTATTAACAATGGGTCTCGTAGTTCACTTAAACTTGAAGATGAAATAATTGGCGAATTGTACTGTTTGGATGCTTTGCATATATGTTTCTTAGATTATATAGAAGCAATATATACAAAGATTTCAACCGTCTACCAGTTCCATTCATTGTTCTACTTGTCGAAAATTACAAATAATTTCCGATAAAGTATTAACAATGGGTCTCGTAGTTCACTTAAACTTGAAGATGAAATAATTGGCGAATTGTACTGTTTGGATGCTTTGCATATATGTTTCTTAGATTATATAGAAGCAATATATACAAAGATTTCAACCGTCTACCTGTTCCATTCATTGTTCTACTTGTCGAAAATTACAAATAATTTCCGATAAAGTATTAACAATGGGTCTCGTAGTTCACTTAAACTTGAAGATGAAATAATTGGCGAATTGTACTGTTTGGATGCTTTGCATATATGTTTCTTAGATTATATAGAAGCAATATATACAAAGATTTCAACCGTCTACCTGTTCCAGTCATTGTTCTACTTGCCGAAATTTACAAATAATTTCCTTTAAAGGATTAACAATGAGGCTCGTAGTTCACTTAAACTTGAAGAGCAACAAATTGGCGAATTGTACTGTTTGGACGCTTTGCATATATGTTTCTTGGACTATATAGAAGCAATATATACAATGATTTCAACCGTCTACCTGTTCCATTCATTGTTCTACTTGTCGAAAGTTACAAATAATTTCCGTTTCATGATTATCTATGGGGCTCGTTGTTCACATAAACTTGAAGAACGAGAAATTGGCGAATGGTACTGTTTGGATGCTTTGCGTTCATGTTTCTTAGACTATATAGAAGCAATATATATAAAGATTTCAACCGTCTACCAGTTCCATTCATTGTTCTACTTGTCGAAAGTTACAAATAATTTCCTATAAAGGATTAACAATGGAGCTCATTGTTCACTTAAACTTGAAGAACAAAAAATTGGCGAATGGTACTGTTTGGATGATTTGCATATATGTTTCTTAGACTATATAGAAGCAATATATACATTGATTTCAACCGTCTACCTGTTCCACTCATTGTTCTACTTGTCGCAAGCTACAAATAATTTCCGTTAAAGTATTAACAATGGGTCTCGTAGTTCACTTAAACTTGAAGATGGAATAGTTGGCGAATTGTACTGTTTGGATGCTTTGCATATATGTTTCTTAGATTATATAGAAGCAATATATACAAAGATTTCAACCGTCTACCTATTTCATTCATTGTTCTACTTTCCGAAATTTACAAACAATTTCCGTTAAAGTATTAACAATGGGGCTGGTAGTTCACTTAAACATGAAGATGAAATAATTGGCGAATTGTACTGTTTGGATGCTTTGCATATATGTTTCTTAGATTATATAGAAGCAATATATACAAATATTTCAACCGTCTACCTGTTCCATTCATTGTTCTACTTGTCGAAAATTACAAATAATTTCCGATAAAGGATTAACCATTGGGGCTCATTGTTCACTTAAACTTGAAGAACAAAAAATTGGTGAATTGTACTGTTTGGATGCTTTGCGTACATGTTTCTTAGACTATATGGAAGCAATATATACAAAGATTTCAAACGTCTACGTGTTCCAATCATTGTTCAATTTGTCGAAATTTACAAATAATTTCGTTTAAAAGATTAACAATGGGGCTCGTTGTTCACTTAAACTTGAAGAACAAAAAATTGGCGAATTGTACTGTTTGGATGCTTTGCATATATGTATCGTAGGCTATATAGAAGCAATATATACAAAGATTTCAACCGTCTACGTGTTCCAATCATTGTTCTACTTGTCGATATTTACAAATAATTTCTTTTAAAGGATTAACAATGGGGCTCATTGTTCACTTAAACTTCAAGATCAAATAATTGGCGAATTGTACTGTTTGGATGATTTGCATACATGTTTCTTAGACTATATAGAAGCAATATATACATTGATTTCTAGCGTCTACCTGTTCCATTCATTGTTCTACTTGCCGGAAGTTACAAATAATTTCCGTTAAAGTATTAACAATGGGGCTCGTAGTTCACTTAAACATGAAGATGAAATAATTGGCGAATTGTACTGTTTGGATGCTTTGCATATATGTTTCTTAGACTATTTAGAAGCAATATATAGAAAGATTTCACCCGTCTACCTGTACTATTCATTGTTCTACTTGTAGAAAGTTACAAATAATTTCCATTTCATGATTATCAATGGGGCTCGCTGTTCACTTAAACTTGAAGATCAAAAAATTGGCGAATGGTACTGTTTGGATGCTTTGCATATATGTTTCTTAGATTATATAGAAGCAATATATACAAAGATTTCGACCGTCTACCTGTTCCATTCATTGTTCTAATTGTCGAAAATTACAAATAATTTCCGATAAAGGATTAACCATTGGGGCTCATTGTTCACTTAAACTTGAAGAACAAAAAATTGGCGAATGGTACTGTTTGGATGCTTTGCGTACATGTTTCTTAGACTATATGGAAGCAATATATACAAAGATTCCAACCGTCTACCTGTTCCATTCATTGTTCTACTTGTCGAAAGTTACAAATAATTTCCGATAAAGGATTAACAATGGGGCTCATTGTTCACTTAAACTTGAAGATCAAAAAATTGGCGAATGTTACTGTTTAGATGCTTTGCATATAGGTTTCTTAGACTATATAGAAGCAATATATACAATGATTTCAACCGTCTACCTGTTCCATTCATTGTTCTACTTGTCGAAAGTTACAAATAATTTCCGTTAAGGGATTAACAATGGGGATCGTAGTTTACTTAAACTTGAAGAACAAAAAATTGGCGAATTGTACTGTTTGGATGCTTTGCATATATGTTTCTTAGACTATATAGAAGCAATATATACAATGATTTCAACCGTCTACCTGTTTCATTCATTGTTCTACTTTCCGAAATTTACAAATAATTTCCGTTAAAGTATTAACAATGGGGCTGGTAGTTCACTTAAACATGAAGATGAAATAATTGGCGAGTTGTACTGTTTGGATGATTTGCAGATATGTTTCTTAGACTATATAGACGCAATATATACAAGGATTTCTACCGTCTACCTGTTCCATTCATTGTTCTACTTGTCGAAAGTTACAAATAATTTCCGTTAAGGGATTAACAATGGGGATCGTAGTTTACTTAAACTTGAAGAACAAAAAATTGGCGAATTGTACTGTTTGGATGCTTTGCATATATGTTTCTTAGATTATATAGAAGCAATATATACAAAGATTTCAACCGTCTACCTGTTCCATTCATTGTTCTACTTGTCGGAAGTTACAAATAATTACCGTTAAAGTATTAACAATGGGGCTCGTAGTTCACTTAAACTTGAAGATCAAATAATTGGCGAATTGTACTGTTTGGATGGTTTGCATATATGTTTCTTAGTCTATATAGAAGCAATATATACAATGATTTCAACCGTCTACCTGTTCCATTCATTGTTCTACTTGCCGAAATTTACAAATAATTTCCTTTAAAGGATTAACAATGGGGCTCGTAGTTCACTTAAACTTGAAGAGCAAAAAATTTGCGAATTGTACTGTTTGGACGCTTTGCATATATGTTTCTTGGACTATATAGAAGCAATATATACAATGATTTCAACAGTCTACCTGTTCCATTCATTGTTCTACTTGTCGAAATTTACAAATAATTTCCTTTAAAGGATTAACAATGGGGCTCGTTGTTCACTTAAACTTGAAGAACAAAAAATTGATGAATGGTACTGTTTGGATGCTTTGCATATATGTTTCTTAGACTATATAGAAGCAATATATACATTGATTTAAATCGTCTGTCTGTTCCATTCATTGTTCTACTTGTCGCAACTTACAAATAATTACCGTTAAAGTATTAACAATGGGGCTCGTAGTTCACTTAAACTTGAAGATCAAATAATTGGCGAATTGTACTGTTTGGATGATTTGCATATATGTTTCTTAGTCTATATAGAAGCAATATATACAATGATTTCAACCGTCTACCTGTTCCATTCATTGTTCTACTTGTCGAAAGTTACAAATAATTTCCGTTAAGGGATTAACAATGGGGATCGTAGTTTACTTAAACTTGAAGAACCAGAATTTGGCGAATTGTACTGTTTGGACGCTATGCATATATGTTTCTTAGACTATATAGAAGCAATATAAAAATGATTTCAACAGTCTACCTGTTCCATTCATTGTTCTACTTGTCGAAATTTACAAATAATTTCCTTTAAAGGATTAACAATGGGGCTCGTAGTTCACTTAACTTGAATAACAAAAAATTGGCGAATATTACTGTTTGGATGCTTTGAATATATGTTTCTTAGATTATATAGAAGCAATATATACAAAGATTTCAATCGTCTACCTGTTCCATTCATTGTTCTACTTGTCGCAAGTTACAAATAATTACCGTTAAAGTACTAACAATGGGGCTCGTAGTTCACTTAAATTTGAAGATCAAATAATTGGCGAATTGTACTGTTTGGATGATTTGCATATATATTTCTTAGTCTATAAAGAAGCAATATATACAATGATTCCAACCGACTACCTGTTCCATTCATTGTTCTACTTGCCGCAATTTACAAATAATTTCCTTTAAAGTATTAACAATGGGGCTCGTAGTTCACTTAAACTTGAAGAACAAAAAATTGGCGAATAGTACTGTTTGGATGCTTTGAATATATGTTTCTTAGATTATATAGAAGCAAGATATACAAAGATTTCAACCGTCTACCTGTTCCATTCATTGTTCTACTTGTCGAAATTTATAAGTAATTTCCGATAAGGGATTAACCATTGGGGCTCATTGTTCACTTAAACTTGAAGAACAAAAAATTGGCGTATGGTACTGTTTGGATGCTTTGCGTACATGTTTCTTAGACTATATGGAAGATATATATACAAAAATTTCAACCGTCTACGTGTTCCAATCATTGTTCTACTTGTAGAAAGTTACAATTAATTTCCGTTAAAGGATTAACAATGGGGCTCGTAGTTCACTTAAACTTGAAGAACAAAAAATTGTCGAATTGTACTGTTTGGATGCTATGCATATATGTTTCGTAGATTATATAGAAGCAATATATACAATGATTTCAACCGTCTACCTGATCCATTCATTGTTCTACTTGTCGAAATTTACAAATAATTTCCTTTAAAGGATTAACAATGGGGCTCGTAGTACACTTAAACTTGAAGAACAAAAAATTGGTGAATGGTACTGTTTGGATGCTTTGCATATATGTTTCTTAGATTATATAGAAGCAATATATACAAAGATTTCAACCGTCTACCTGTACCATTCATTGTTCTGCTTGTCGAAATTTACAAATAATTTCCTTTAAATGATTAACAATGGGGCTCGTTGTTCACTTAAACTCGAAGAACAATAAATTGGCGAATTGTACTGTTTGGACGCTATGCATATATGTTTCTTAGGCTATATAGAAGCAATATATACAATGATTTCAACAGTCTACCTGTTCCATTCATTGTTCTACTTGTCGAAATTTACAAATAATTTCCTTTAAAGGATTAACAATGGGGCTCGTAGTTCACTTAACTTGAAGAACAAAAAATTGGCGAATAGTACTGATTGGATGCTTTGAATATATGTTTCTTAGATTATATAGAAGCAATATATACAAAGATTTCAACCGTCTACCTGTTCCATTCATTGTTCTACTTGTCGAAAATTACAAGTAATTTCCGATAAAGGATTAACCATTGGGGCTCATTGTTCACTTAAACTTGAAGAACAAAAAATTGGCGAATGGTACTGTTTGGATGCTTTGCGTATATGTTTCTTAGACTATATGGAAGCAATATATACAAAGATTTCAACCGTCTACGTGTTCCAATCATTGTTCTACTTGTAGAAAGTTACAATTAATTTCCGTTAAAGTATTAACAATGGGGCTCGTAGTTCACTTAAACTTGAAGATCAAAAAATTGTCGAATTGTACTGTTTGGATGCTATGCATATATGTTTCGTAGATTATATAGAAGCAATATATACAATGAATTCAACCGTCTACCTGATCCATTCATTGTTCTACTTGTCGAAATTTACAAATAATTTCCTTTAAAGGATTAACAATGGGGCTCGTAGTTCACATAAACTTGAAGAACAAAAAATTGGCGAATTGTACTGTTTGGATGCTTTGCATATATGTTTCTTAGACTATATAGAAGCAATATATACAATGATTTCAACAGTCTACCTGTTCCATTCATTGTTCTACTTGTCGAAATTTACAAATAATTTCCTTTAAAGGATTAACAATGGGGCTCGTAGTTCACTTAACTTGAAGAACAAAAAATTGGCGAATGGTTCTGTTTGGATGCTTTGCGTATATGTTTCTTAGACTATATGGAAGCAATATATACAAAGATTTCAACCGTCTACCTGTTCCATTCATTGTTCTACTTGTAGAAAGTTACAAATAATTTCCGTTTCATGATTATCAATGGGGCTCGTTGTTCACTTTAACTTGAAGAACAAAAAATTGGCGAATGGTACTGTTTGGATGCTTTGCATATATGTTTCTTAGATTATATAGAAGCAATATATACAAAGATTTCAACCGTCTACCTGTTCCATTCATTGTTCTACTTGTCGAAAATTACAAGTAATTTCCGATAAAGGATTAACCATTGGGGCTCATTGTTCACTTAAACTTGAAGAACAAAAAATTGGCGAATGGTACTGTTTGGATGCTTTGCGTATATGTTTCTTAGACTATATGGAAGCAATATATACAAAGATTTCAACCGTCTACGTGTTCCAATCATTGTTCTACTTGTAGAAAGTTAAAATTAATTTCCGTTAAAGGATTAACAATGGGGCTCGTAGTTCACTTAAACTTGAAGAACAAAAAATTGTAGAATTGTACTGTTTGGATGCTATGCATATATGTTTCGTAGATTATATAGAAGCAATATATACAATGATTTCAACCGTCTACATGATCCATTCATTGTTCTACTTGTCGAAATTTACAAATAATTTCCTTTAAAGGATTAACAAGGGGGCTCGTAGTTCACTTAAACTTGAAAAACAAAAAATTGGCGAATTGTACTGTTTGGATGCTTTGCATATATGTTTCTTAGACTATTTAGAAGCAATATATACAAAGATTTCAACCGTCTACCTGTACCATTCATTGTTCTGCTTGTCGAAAATTACAAATAATTTCCTTTAAAGGTTTAACAATGGGGCTCGTAGTTCACTTAAACTTGAAGAACAAAAAATAGGCGAATGGTACTGTTTGGATGCTTTGCATATATGTTTCTTAGATTATATAGAAGCAATATATACAAAGATTTCAACCGTCTACCTGTACCATTCATTGTTCTGCTTGTCGAAATTTACAAATAATTTCCTTTAAAGGATTAACAATGGGGCTCGTTGTTCACTTAAACTTGAAGAACAATAAATTGGCGAATTGTACTGTTTGGATGCTTTGCATATATGTTTCTTAGACTATATGGAATCAATATATACAATGATTTCAACCGTCTACCAGTTCCATTCATTGTTCTACTTGTAGAAAGTTACAAATAATTACCGATAAAGGATTAACCATTGGGGCTCATTGTTCACTTAAACTTGAAAAACAAAAAATAGGCGAATTGTACTGTTTGGATGCTTTGCATATATGTTTCTTAGACTATATGGAAGCAATATATACAATGATTTCAACCGTCTACCTGTTCCATTCATTGTTCTACTTGTAGAAAGTTACAAATAATTTCCGTTTCATGATTATCAATGGGGCTCGTTGTTCACTTAAACTTGAAGAACAAAAAATTGGCGAATGGTACTGTTTGGATGCTTTGCATATATGTTTCTTAGATTATATAGAAGCAATATATACAAAGATTTCAACCGTCTACCTGTTCTATTCATTGTTCTACTTGTCGAAATTTACAAATAATTTCCTTTAAAGGATTAACAATGGGGCTCGTAGTTTACTTAAACTTGAAGAACAAAAAATTGGCGAATTGTACTGTTTGGATGCTTAGCATATATGTTTCTTAGACTATATAGAAGCAATATATACAATGATTTCAACAGTCAACCTGTTCCTTTCATTGTTCTACTTGTCGAAATTTACAATTAATTTCCTTTAAAGGATTAACAATGGGGCTCGTAGTTCACTTAAACTTGAAGAACAAAAAATTGGCGAATGGTACTGTTTGGATGCTTTGCATATATGTTTCGTAGATGATATAGAAGCAATATATACAATGATTTCAACCGTCTACCTGTTCCATTCATTGTTCTACTTGTCGAAAGTGACAAATAATTTCCGTTAAGGGATTAACAATGGGGATCGTAGTTTACTTAAACTTGAAGAACAAAAAATTGGCGAATTGTACTGTTTGGATGCGTTGCATATATTTTCCTTAGACTATATAGAAGCAATATATACAATGATTTCAACCGTCTACCTATTCCATTCATTGTTCTATTTGCCGAAATTTACAAATAATTTCCTTTAAAGGATTAACAATGGGGCTCGTAGTTCACTTAAACTTGAAGAGCAACAAATTGGCGAATTGTACTGTTTGGACGCTTTGTATATATGTTTCTTGGACTATATAGAAGCAATATATACAATGACTTCAACCGTCTACCTGTTCCATTCATTGTTCTACTTGTCGAAAGTTACAAATAATTTCCGTTAAAGTATTAACAATGGGGCTCGTAGTTCACTTAAAATTGAAGATCCAATAATTGGCGAATCGTACTGTTTGGATGCTTTTCATATATGTTTCTTAGACTATTTAGAAGCAATATATAGAAAGATTTCACCCGTCTACCTGTACTATTCATTGTTCTACTTGTAGAAAGTTACAAATAATTTCCATTTCATGATTATCAATGGGGCTCGCTGTTCACTTAAACTTGAAGAACAAAAAATTGGCGAATTGTACTGTTTGGATGCTTTGCATATATGTTTCTTAGACTATTTAGAAGCAATATATACAAAGATATCAACCGTCTACCTGTTCCATTCATTGTTCTACTTGTCGAAAATTACAAATAATTTCCGATAAAGGATTAACCAATGGGGCTCATTGTTCACTAAACTTGAAGAACAAAAAATTGTCGAATTGTACTGTTTGGATGCTTTGCATATATGTTTCTTAGACTATATAGAAGCAATATATACAATGATTTCAACCGTCTACCTGTTCCATTCATTGTTTTACTTGTCGAAAGTTACTAATAATATCCGATAACGGATTAAGCATTGGGGCTCATTGTTCACATAAACTTGAAGAACAAAAAATTGGCGAATTGTACTGTTTGGATGCTTTGCATATATGTTTCTTAGACTATATAGAAGCAATATATACATTGATTTCAACCGTCTACCTGTTCCACTCATTGTTCAACTTGTCGCAAGTTACAAATAATTTCCGATAAAGTATTAACAATGGGGCTCGTAGTTCACTTAAACATGAAGATGAAATAATTGGCGAATTGTACTGTTTGGATGATTTGCATATATGTTTCTTAGATTATATAGAAGCAATATATACAAAGATATCAACCGTCTACCTGTTCCATTCATTGTTCTACTTGTCGAAAATTACAAATAATTTCCGATAAAGGATTAACCATTGGGGCTCATTGTTCACTAAACTTGAAGAACAAAAAATTGTCGAATTGTACTGTTTGGATGCTTCGCATATATGTTTCTTAGACTATATAGAAGCAATATATACAATGATTTCAACCGTCTACCTGTTCCATTCATTGTTCTACTTGTCGAAAATTACAAATAATTTCCGATAAAGGATTAACCATTGGGGCTCATTGTTCACTAAACTTGAAGAACAAAAAATTGTCGAATTGTACTGTTTGGATGCTTTGCATATATGTTTCTTAGACTATATAGAAGCAATATATACAAAGATTTCAACCGTCTACCTGTTCCATTCATTGTTCTACTTGTCGAAATTTACAAATAATTTCCGATAAAGGATTAACAATGGGGCTCATTGTTCACTTAAACTTGAAGAACAAAGAATTGGCGAATGGTACTGTTTGGATGCTTCGCATATATGTTTCTTAGACTATATAGAAGCAATATATACATTGATTTCAACCGTCTACCTGTTCCATTCATTGTTCTACTTGTCGGAAGTTACAAATAATTTCCGTTAAAGTATTAACAATGGGGCTCGTTGTTCACTTAAACATGAAGATGAAATAATTGGCGAATTGTACTGTTTGGATGCTTTGCATATATGTTTCTTAGATTATATAGAAGCAATATATACAAAGATTTCAACCGTCTACCTGTTCCATTCATTGATCTACTTGTCGGAAGTTACAAATAATTTCCGTTAAAGTATTAACAATGGGGCTCGTAGTTCACTAAACTTGAAGAACAAAAAATTGTCGAATTGTACTGTTTGGATGCTTCGCATATATGTTTCTTAGACTATATAGAAGCAATATATACAATGATTTCAACCGTCTACCTGTTCCATTCATTGTTCTACTTGTCGAAAATTACAAATAATTTCCGATAAAGGATTAACCATTGGGGCTCATTGTTCACTAAACTTGAAGAACAAAAAATTGGCGAATTGTACTGTTTGGATGCATTGCATATATGTTTCGTAGGCTATATAGAAGCAATATATACAATGATTTCAACCGTCTACCTGATCCATTCATTGTTCTACTTGTCGAAATTTACAAATAATTTCCTTTAAAGGATTAACATTGGGGCTCGTAGTTCACTTAAACTTGAAGAACAAAAAATTGGCGACTGGTACTGTTTGGATGCTTTGCATATATGATTATTAGACTATATAGAAGCAATATATACATTAATTTCAACCGTCTACCTGTTCCACTCATTGTTCTACTTGTCGCAAGTTACAAATAATTTGCGTTAAAGTATTAACAATGGGTCTCGTAGTTCACTTAAACTTGAAGATGAAATAATTGGCGAATTGTACTGTTTGGATGCTTTGCATATATGTTTCTTAGATTATATAGAAGCAATATATACAAAGATTTCAACCGTCTACCAGTTCCATTCATTGTTCTACTTGTCGAAAATTACAAATAATTTCCGATAAAGTATTAACAATGGGTCTCGTAGTTCACTTAAACTTGAAGATGAAATAATTGGCGAATTGTACTGTTTGGATGCTTTGCATATATGTTTCTTAGATTATATAGAAGCAATATATACAAAGATTTCAACCGTCTACCTGTTCCATTCATTGTTCTACTTGTCGAAAATTACAAATAATTTCCGATAAAGTATTAACAATGGGTCTCGTAGTTCACTTAAACTTGAAGATGAAATAATTGGCGAATTGTACTGTTTGGATGCTTTGCATATATGTTTCTTAGATTATATAGAAGCAATATATACAAAGATTTCAACCGTCTACCTGTTCCAGTCATTGTTCTACTTGCCGAAATTTACAAATAATTTCCTTTAAAGGATTAACAATGAGGCTCGTAGTTCACTTAAACTTGAAGAGCAACAAATTGGCGAATTGTACTGTTTGGACGCTTTGCATATATGTTTCTTGGACTATATAGAAGCAATATATACAATGATTTCAACCGTCTACCTGTTCCATTCATTGTTCTACTTGTCGAAAGTTACAAATAATTTCCGTTTCATGATTATCTATGGGGCTCGTTGTTCACATAAACTTGAAGAACGAGAAATTGGCGAATGGTACTGTTTGGATGCTTTGCGTTCATGTTTCTTAGACTATATAGAAGCAATATATATAAAGATTTCAACCGTCTACCAGTTCCATTCATTGTTCTACTTGTCGAAAGTTACAAATAATTTCCTATAAAGGATTAACAATGGAGCTCATTGTTCACTTAAACTTGAAGAACAAAAAATTGGCGAATGGTACTGTTTGGATGATTTGCATATATGTTTCTTAGACTATATAGAAGCAATATATACATTGATTTCAACCGTCTACCTGTTCCACTCATTGTTCTACTTGTCGCAAGCTACAAATAATTTCCGTTAAAGTATTAACAATGGGTCTCGTAGTTCACTTAAACTTGAAGATGGAATAGTTGGCGAATTGTACTGTTTGGATGCTTTGCATATATGTTTCTTAGATTATATAGAAGCAATATATACAAAGATTTCAACCGTCTACCTATTTCATTCATTGTTCTACTTTCCGAAATTTACAAACAATTTCCGTTAAAGTATTAACAATGGGGCTGGTAGTTCACTTAAACATGAAGATGAAATAATTGGCGAATTGTACTGTTTGGATGCTTTGCATATATGTTTCTTAGATTATATAGAAGCAATATATACAAATATTTCAACCGTCTACCTGTTCCATTCATTGTTCTACTTGTCGAAAATTACAAATAATTTCCGATAAAGGATTAACCATTGGGGCTCATTGTTCACTTAAACTTGAAGAACAAAAAATTGGTGAATTGTACTGTTTGGATGCTTTGCGTACATGTTTCTTAGACTATATGGAAGCAATATATACAAAGATTTCAAACGTCTACGTGTTCCAATCATTGTTCAATTTGTCGAAATTTACAAATAATTTCGTTTAAAAGATTAACAATGGGGCTCGTAGTTCACTTAAACTTGAAGAACAAAAAATTGGCGAATTGTACTGTTTGGATGCTTTGCATATATGTATCGTAGGCTATATAGAAGCAATATATACAAAGATTTCAACCGTCTACGTGTTCCAATCATTGTTCTACTTGTCGATATTTACAAATAATTTCTTTTAAAGGATTAACAATGGGGCTCATTGTTCACTTAAACTTCAAGATCAAATAATTGGCGAATTGTACTGTTTGGATGATTTGCATACATGTTTCTTAGACTATATAGAAGCAATATATACATTGATTTCTAGCGTCTACCTGTTCCATTCATTGTTCTACTTGCCGGAAGTTACAAATAATTTCCGTTAAAGTATTAACAATGGGGCTCGTAGTTCACTTAAACATGAAGATGAAATAATTGGCGAATTGTACTGTTTGGATGCTTTGCATATATGTTTCTTAGACTATTTAGAAGCAATATATAGAAAGATTTCACCCGTCTACCTGTACTATTCATTGTTCTACTTGTAGAAAGTTACAAATAATTTCCATTTCATGATTATCAATGGGGCTCGCTGTTCACTTAAACTTGAAGATCAAAAAATTGGCGAATGGTACTGTTTGGATGCTTTGCATATATGTTTCTTAGATTATATAGAAGCAATATATACAAAGATTTCGACCGTCTACCTGTTCCATTCATTGTTCTAATTGTCGAAAATTACAAATAATTTCCGATAAAGGATTAACCATTGGGGCTCATTGTTCACTTAAACTTGAAGAACAAAAAATTGGCGAATGCTACTGTTTGGATGCTTTGCGTACATGTTTCTTAGACTATATGGAAGCAATATATACAAAGATTCCAACCGTCTACCTGTTCCATTCATTGTTCTACTTGTCGAAAGTTACAAATAATTTCCGATAAAGGATTAACAATGGGGCTCATTGTTCACTTAAACTTGAAGATCAAAAAATTGGCGAATGTTACTGTTTAGATGCTTTGCATATAGGTTTCTTAGACTATATAGAAGCAATATATACAATGATTTCAACCGTCTACCTGTTCCATTCATTGTTCTACTTGTCGAAAGTTACAAATAATTTCCGTTAAGGGATTAACAATGGGGATCGTAGTTTACTTAAACTTGAAGAACAAAAAATTGGCGAATTGTACTGTTTGGATGCTTTGCATATATGTTTCTTAGACTATATAGAAGCAATATATACAATGATTTCAACCGTCTACCTGTTTCATTCATTGTTCTACTTTCCGAAATTTACAAATAATTTCCGTTAAAGTATTAACAATGGGGCTGGTAGTTCACTTAAACATGAAGATGAAATAATTGGCGAGTTGTACTGTTTGGATGATTTGCAGATATGTTTCTTAGACTATATAGACGCAATATATACAAGGATTTCTACCGTCTACCTGTTCCATTCATTGTTCTACTTGTCGAAAGTTACAAATAATTTCCGTTAAGGGATTAACAATGGGGATCGTAGTTTACTTAAACTTGAAGAACAAAAAATTGGCGAATTGTACTGTTTGGATGCTTTGCATATATGTTTCTTAGATTATATAGAAGCAATATATACAAAGATTTCAACCGTCTACCTGTTCCATTCATTGTTCTACTTGTCGGAAGTTACAAATAATTACCGTTAAAGTATTAACAATGGGGCTCGTAGTTCACTTAAACTTGAAGATCAAATAATTGGCGAATTGTACTGTTTGGATGGTTTGCATATATGTTTCTTAGTCTATATAGAAGCAATATATACAATGATTTCAACCGTCTACCTGTTCCATTCATTGTTCTACTTGCCGAAATTTACAAATAATTTCCTTTAAAGGATTAACAATGGGGCTCGTAGTTCACTTAAACTTGAAGAGCAAAAAATTTGCGAATTGTACTGTTTGGACGCTTTGCATATATGTTTCTTGGACTATATAGAAGCAATATATACAATGATTTCAACAGTCTACCTGTTCCATTCATTGTTCTACTTGTCGAAATTTACAAATAATTTCCTTTAAAGGATTAACAATGGGGCTCGTTGTTCACTTAAACTTGAAGAACAAAAAATTGATGAATGGTACTGTTTGGATGCTTTGCATATATGTTTCTTAGACTATATAGAAGCAATATATACATTGATTTAAATCGTCTGTCTGTTCCATTCATTGTTCTACTTGTCGCAACTTACAAATAATTACCGTTAAAGTATTAACAATGGGGCTCGTAGTTCACTTAAACTTGAAGATCAAATAATTGGCGAATTGTACTGTTTGGATGATTTGCATATATGTTTCTTAGTCTATATAGAAGCAATATATACAATGATTTCAACCGTCTACCTGTTCCATTCATTGTTCTACTTGTCGAAAGTTACAAATAATTTCCGTTAAGGGATTAACAATGGGGATCGTAGTTTACTTAAACTTGAAGAACCAGAATTTGGCGAATTGTACTGCTTGGACGCTATGCATATATGTTTCTTAGACTATATAGAAGCAATATAAAAATGATTTCAACAGTCTACCTGTTCCATTCATTGTTCTACTTGTCGAAATTTACAAATAATTTCCTTTAAAGGATTAACAATGGGGCTCGTAGTTCACTTAACTTGAATAACAAAAAATTGGCGAATATTACTGTTTGGATGCTTTGAATATATGTTTCTTAGATTATATAGAAGCAATATATACAAAGATTTCAATCGTCTACCTGTTCCATTCATTGTTCTACTTGTCGCAAGTTACAAATAATTACCGTTAAAGTACTAACAATGGGGCTCGTAGTTCACTTAAATTTGAAGATCAAATAATTGGCGAATTGTACTGTTTGGATGATTTGCATATATATTTCTTAGTCTATAAAGAAGCAATATATACAATGATTCCAACCGACTACCTGTTCCATTCATTGTTCTACTTGCCGCAATTTACAAATAATTTCCTTTAAAGTATTAACAATGGGGCTCGTAGTTCACTTAAACTTGAAGAACAAAAAATTGGCGAATAGTACTGTTTGGATGCTTTGAATATATGTTTCTTAGATTATATAGAAGCAAGATATACAAAGATTTCAACCGTCTACCTGTTCCATTCATTGTTCTACTTGTCGAAATTTATAAGTAATTTCCGATAAGGGATTAACCATTGGGGCTCATTGTTCACTTAAACTTGAAGAACAAAAAATTGGCGTATGGTACTGTTTGGATGCTTTGCGTACATGTTTCTTAGACTATATGGAAGCAATATATACAAAAATTTCAACCGTCTACGTGTTCCAATCATTGTTCTACTTGTAGAAAGTTACAATTAATTTCCGTTAAAGGATTAACAATGGGGCTCGTAGTTCACTTAAACTTGAAGAACAAAAAATTGTCGAATTGTACTGTTTGGATGCTATGCATATATGTTTCGTAGATTATATAGAAGCAATATATACAATGATTTCAACCGTCTACCTGATCCATTCATTGTTCTACTTGTCGAAATTTACAAATAATTTCCTTTAAAGGATTAACAATGGGGCTCGTAGTACACTTAAACTTGAAGAACAAAAAATTGGTGAATGGTACTGTTTGGATGCTTTGCATATATGTTTCTTAGATTATATAGAAGCAATATATACAAAGATTTCAACCGTCTACCTGTACCATTCATTGTTCTGCTTGTCGAAATTTACAAATAATTTCCTTTAAATGATTAACAATGGGGCTCGTTGTTCACTTAAACTCGAAGAACAATAAATTGGCGAATTGTACTGTTTGGACGCTATGCATATATGTTTCTTAGGCTATATAGAAGCAATATATACAATGATTTCAACAGTCTACCTGTTCCATTCATTGTTCTACTTGTCGAAATTTACAAATAATTTCCTTTAAAGGATTAACAATGGGGCTCGTAGTTCACTTAACTTGAAGAACAAAAAATTGGCGAATAGTACTGATTGGATGCTTTGAATATATGTTTCTTAGATTATATAGAAGCAATATATACAAAGATTTCAACCGTCTACCTGTTCCATTCATTGTTCTACTTGTCGAAAATTACAAGTAATTTCCGATAAAGGATTAACCATTGGGGCTCATTGTTCACTTAAACTTGAAGAACAAAAAATTGGCGAATGGTACTGTTTGGATGCTTTGCGTATATGTTTCTTAGACTATATGGAAGCAATATATACAAAGATTTCAACCGTCTACGTGTTCCAATCATTGTTCTACTTGTAGAAAGTTACAATTAATTTCCGTTAAAGTATTAACAATGGGGCTCGTAGTTCACTTAAACTTGAAGATCAAAAAATTGTCGAATTGTACTGTTTGGATGCTATGCATATATGTTTCGTAGATTATATAGAAGCAATATATACAATGAATTCAACCGTCTACCTGATCCATTCATTGTTCTACTTGTCGAAATTTACAAATAATTTCCTTTAAAGGATTAACAATGGGGCTCGTAGTTCACATAAACTTGAAGAACAAAAAATTGGCGAATTGTACTGTTTGGATGCTTTGCATATATGTTTCTTAGACTATATAGAAGCAATATATACAATGATTTCAACAGTCTACCTGTTCCATTCATTGTTCTACTTGTCGAAATTTACAAATAATTTCCTTTAAAGGATTAACAATGGGGCTCGTAGTTCACTTAACTTGAAGAACAAAAAATTGGCGAATGGTTCTGTTTGGATGCTTTGCGTATATGTTTCTTAGACTATATGGAAGCAATATATACAAAGATTTCAACCGTCTACCTGTTCCATTCATTGTTCTACTTGTAGAAAGTTACAAATAATTTCCGTTTCATGATTATCAATGGGGCTCGTTGTTCACTTTAACTTGAAGAACAAAAAATTGGCGAATGGTACTGTTTGGATGCTTTGCATATATGTTTCTTAGATTATATAGAAGCAATATATACAAAGATTTCAACCGTCTACCTGTTCCATTCATTGTTCTACTTGTCGAAAATTACAAGTAATTTCCGATAAAGGATTAACAATGGGGCTCGTAGTTCACTTAACTTGAAGAACAAAAAATTGGCGAATGGTACTGTTTGGATGCTTTGCGTATATGTTTCTTAGACTATATGGAAGCAATATATACAAAGATTTCAACCGTCTACGTGTTCCAATCATTGTTCTACTTGTAGAAAGTTAAAATTAATTTCCGTTAAAGGATTAACAATGGGGCTCGTAGTTCACTTAAACTTGAAGAACAAAAAATTGTAGAATTGTACTGTTTGGATGCTATGCATATATGTTTCGTAGATTATATAGAAGCAATATATACAATGATTTCAACCGTCTACATGATCCATTCATTGTTCTACTTGTCGAAATTTACAAATAATTTCCTTTAAAGGATTAACAAGGGGGCTCGTAGTTCACTTAAACTTTAAAAACAAAAAATTGGCGAATTGTACTGTTTGGATGCTTTGCATATATGTTTCTTAGACTATTTAGAAGCAATATATACAAAGATTTCAACCGTCTACCTGTACCATTCATTGTTCTGCTTGTCGAAAATTACAAATAATTTCCTTTAAAGGTTTAACAATGGGGCTCGTAGTTCACTTAAACTTGAAGAACAAAAAATTGGCGAATTGTACTATTTGGATGCTTTGCGTACATGTTTCTTAGACTATATGGAAGCAATATATACAAAGATTTCAACCGTCTACCTGTACCATTCATTGTTCTGCTTGTCGAAAGCTACAATTAATTTCCGTTAAAGGATTAACAATGGGGCTCGTAGTTCACTTAAACTTGAAGAACAATAAATTGGCGAATTGTACTGTTTGGATGCTTTGCATATATGTTTCGTAGACTATATAGAAGCAATATATACAATGATTTCAACCGTCTAAATGATCCATTCATTGTTCTACTTGTCGAAAGTTACAAATAATTTCCGTTAAGGGATTAACAATGGGGATCGTAGTTTACTTAAACTTGAAGAACAAAAAATTGGCGACTGGTACTGTTTGGATGCTTTGCATATATGTTTCTTAGACTATATAGAAGCAATATATAAAAAGATTTCAACCGTGTACCAGTTCCATTCATTGTTCTACTTGTCGAAAGTTACAAATAATTTTCGTTAAGTGATTAACAATGGGGATCGTAGTTCACTTAAACTTGAAGAACAAAAAATTGGCGAATTGTACTATTTGGATGCTTTGCGTACATGTTTCTTAGACTATATGGAAGCAATATATACCAAGATTTCAACCGTCTACGTGTTCCAATCATTGTTCTACTTGTAGAAAGTTACAATTAATTTCCGTTAAGGGATTAACAATGGGGCTCGTAGTTCACTTAAACTTGAAGAACAAAAAATTGGCGAATGGTACTGTTTGGATGCTTTGCATATATGTTTCATAGACTATATAGAAGCAATATATACATTGATTTCAACCGGCTACCTGTTCCATTCATTGTTCTACTTGTCGAAATTTACATATAATTTCCGATAAAGGATTAACCATTGGGGCTCATTGTTCACTTAAACTTGAAGAACAAAAAATTGGCGAATTGTACTGTTTGGATGCTTTGCATATATGTTTCTTAGACTACATAGAAGCAATGTATACAAAGATTTCAACCGGCTACCTGTTCCATTCATTGTTCTACTTGTTGAAATTTACAAATAGTTTCCGATAAAGGATTAACCATTGGGGCTCATTGTTCACTTAAACTTGAAGAACAAAAAATTGGCGAATGGTACTGTTTGGATACTTTGCATATATGTTTCTTAGACTATATAGAAGCAATATATACATTGATTTCAACCGGCTACCTGTTCCATTCATTGTTCTACTTGTCGAAATTTACAAATAATTTCCGTTAAAGTATTAACAATGGGGCTCGTAGTTCACTTAAACTTGAAGATCAAATAATTGGCGAATTGTACTCTTTGGATGATTTGCATATATGTTTCTTAGACTATATAGAAGCAATATATACAAAGATTTCAACCGTCTAACTGTTCCATTCATTGATCTACTTGTCGAAAGTTACAAATAATTTCCGATAAAGGATTAACAATGGGGCTCGCTGTTCACTTAAACTTGAAGATCAAAAAATTGGCGACTGTTACTGTTTAGATGCTTTGCATATAGGTTTCTAAGACTATATAGAAGCAACATATACAAAGATTTCAACCGTCTACCTGTTCTATTCATTGTTCTACTTGTAGAAAGTTACAAATAATTTCCGTTTCATGATTATCAATGGGGCTCGTTGTTCACTTAAACTTGAAGATCAAATAATTGGCGAATTGTACTGTTTGGATGATTTGCATATATGTTTCTTAGTCTATATAGAAGCAATATATACAATGATTTCAACCGTCTACCTGTTCCATTCATTGTTCTACTTGTCGAAAGTTACAAATAATTTCCGTTAAGGGATTAACAATGGGGATCGTAGTTTACTTAAACTTGAAGAACCAGAAATTGGCGAATTGTACTGTTTGGACGCTATGCATATATGTTTCTTAGACTATATAGAAGCAATATATACAATGATTTCAACAGTCTACCTGTTCCATTCATTGTTCTACTTGTCGAAATTTACAAATAATTTCCTTTAAAGGATTAACAATGGGGCTCGTAGTTCACTTAACTTGAATAACAAAAAATTGGCGAATATTACTGTTTGGATGCTTTGAATATATGTTTCTTAGATTATATAGAAGCAATATATACAAAGATTTCAATCGTCTACCTGTTCCATTCATTGTTCTACTTGTCGCAAGTTACAAATAATTACCGTTAAAGTACTAACAATGGGGCTCGTAGTTCACTTAAATTTGAAGATCAAATAATTGGCGAATTGTACTGTTTGGATGATTTGCATATATATTTCTTAGTCTATAAAGAAGCAATATATACAATGATTCCAACCGACTACCTGTTCCATTCATTGTTCTACTTGCCGCAATTTACAAATAATTTCCTTTAAAGTATTAACAATGGGGCTCGTAGTTCACTTAAACTTGAAGAACAAAAAATTGGCGAATAGTACTGTTTGGATGCTTTGAATATATGTTTCTTAGATTATATAGAAGCAAGATATACAAAGATTTCAACCGTCTACCTGTTCCATTCATTGTTCTACTTGTCGAAATTTATAAGTAATTTCCGATAAGGGATTAACCATTGGGGCTCATTGTTCACTTAAACTTGAAGAACAAAAAATTGGCGTATGGTACTGTTTGGATGCTTTGCGTACATGTTTCTTAGACTATATGGAAGCAATATATACAAAAATTTCAACCGTCTACGTGTTCCAATCATTGTTCTACTTGTAGAAAGTTACAATTAATTTCCGTTAAAGGATTAACAATGGGGCTCGTAGTTCACTTAAACTTGAAGAACAAAAAATTGTCGAATTGTACTGTTTGGATGCTATGCATATATGTTTCGTAGATTATATAGAAGCAATATATACAATGATTTCAACCGTCTACCTGATCCATTCATTGTTCTACTTGTCGAAATTTACAAATAATTTCCTTTAAAGGATTAACAATGGGGCTCGTAGTACACTTAAACTTGAAGAACAAAAAATTGGTGAATGGTACTGTTTGGATGCTTTGCATATATGTTTCTTAGATTATATAGAAGCAATATATACAAAGATTTCAACCGTCTACCTGTACCATTCATTGTTCTGCTTGTCGAAATTTACAAATAATTTCCTTTAAATGATTAACAATGGGGCTCGTTGTTCACTTAAACTCGAAGAACAATAAATTGGCGAATTGTACTGTTTGGACGCTATGCATATATGTTTCTTAGGCTATATAGAAGCAATATATACAATGATTTCAACAGTCTACCTGTTCCATTCATTGTTCTACTTGTCGAAATTTACAAATAATTTCCTTTAAAGGATTAACAATGGGGCTCGTAGTTCACTTAACTTGAAGAACAAAAAATTGGCGAATAGTACTGATTGGATGCTTTGAATATATGTTTCTTAGATTATATAGAAGCAATATATACAAAGATTTCAACCGTCTACCTGTTCCATTCATTGTTCTACTTGTCGAAAATTACAAGTAATTTCCGATAAAGGATTAACCATTGGGGCTCATTGTTCACTTAAACTTGAAGAACAAAAAATTGGCGAATGGTACTGTTTGGATGCTTTGCGTATATGTTTCTTAGACTATATGGAAGCAATATATACAAAGATTTCAACCGTCTACGTGTTCCAATCATTGTTCTACTTGTAGAAAGTTACAATTAATTTCCGTTAAAGTATTAACAATGGGGCTCGTAGTTCACTTAAACTTGAAGATCAAAAAATTGCCGAATTGTACTGTTTGGATGCTATGCATATATGTTTCGTAGATTATATAGAAGCAATATATACAATGAATTCAACCGTCTACCTGATCCATTCATTGTTCTACTTGTCGAAATTTACAAATAATTTCCTTTAAAGGATTAACAATGGGGCTCGTAGTTCACATAAACTTGAAGAACAAAAAATTGGCGAATTGTACTGTTTGGATGCTTTCTATATATGTTTCTTAGACTATATAGAAGCAATATATACAATGATTTCAACAGTCTACCTGTTCCATTCATTGTTCTACTTGTCGAAATTTACAAATAATTTCCTTTAAAGGATTAACAATGGGGCTCGTAGTTCACTTAACTTGAAGAACAAAAAATTGGCGAATGGTTCTGTTTGGATGCTTTGCGTATATGTTTCTTAGACTATATGGAAGCAATATATACAAAGATTTCAACCGTCTACCTGTTCCATTCATTGTTCTACTTGTAGAAAGTTACAAATAATTTCCGTTTCATGATTATCAATGGGGCTCGTTGTTCACTTTAACTTGAAGAACAAAAAATTGGCGAATGGTACTGTTTGGATGCTTTGCATATATGTTTCTTAGATTATATAGAAGCAATATATACAAAGATTTCAACCGTCTACCTGTTCCATTCATTGTTCTACTTGTCGAAAATTACAAGTAATTTCCGATAAAGGATTAACCATTGGGGCTCATTGTTCACTTAAACTTGAAGAACAAAAAATTGGCGAATGGTACTGTTTGGATGCTTTGCGTATATGTTTCTTAGACTATATGGAAGCAATATATACAAAGATTTCAACCGTCTACGTGTTCCAATCATTGTTCTACTTGTAGAAAGTTAAAATTAATTTCCGTTAAAGGATTAACAATGGGGCTCGTAGTTCACTTAAACTTGAAGAACAAAAAATTGTAGAATTGTACTGTTTGGATGCTATGCATATATGTTTCGTAGATTATATAGAAGCAATATATACAATGATTTCAACCGTCTACATGATCCATTCATTGTTCTACTTGTCGAAATTTACAAATAATTTCCTTTAAAGGATTAACAAGGGGGCTCGTAGTTCACTTAAACTTGAAAAACAAAAAATTGGCGAATTGTACTGTTTGGATGCTTTGCATATATGTTTCTTAGACTATTTAGAAGCAATATATACAAAGATTTCAACCGTCTACCTGTACCATTCATTGTTCTGCTTGTCGAAAATTACAAATAATTTCCTTTAAAGGTTTAACAATGGGGCTCGTAGTTCACTTAAACTTGAAGAACAAAAAATAGGCGAATGGTACTGTTTGGATGCTTTGCATATATGTTTCTTAGATTATATAGAAGCAATATATACAAAGATTTCAACCGTCTACCTGTACCATTCATTGTTCTGCTTGTCGAAATTTACAAATAATTTCCTTTAAAGGATTAACAATGGGGCTCGTTGTTCACTTAAACTTGAAGAACAATAAATTGGCGAATTGTACTGTTTGGATGCTTTGCATATATGTTTCTTAGACTATATGGAATCAATATATACAATGATTTCAACCGTCTACCAGTTCCATTCATTGTTCTACTTGTAGAAAGTTACAAATAATTACCGATAAAGGATTAACCATTGGGGCTCATTGTTCACTTAAACTTGAAAAACAAAAAATAGGCGAATTGTACTGTTTGGATGCTTTGCATATATGTTTCTTAGACTATATGGAAGCAATATATACAATGATTTCAACCGTCTACCTGTTCCATTCATTGTTCTACTTGTAGAAAGTTACAAATAATTTCCGTTTCATGATTATCAATGGGGCTCGTTGTTCACTTAAACTTGAAGAACAAAAAATTGGCGAATGGTACTGTTTGGATGCTTTGCATATATGTTTCTTAGATTATATAGAAGCAATATATACAAAGATTTCAACCGTCTACCTGTTCTATTCATTGTTCTACTTGTCGAAATTTACAAATAATTTCCTTTAAAGGATTAACAATGGGGCTCGTAGTTTACTTAAACTTGAAGAACAAAAAATTGGCGAATTGTACTGTTTGGATGCTTAGCATATATGTTTCTTAGACTATATAGAAGCAATATGTACAATGATTTCAACAGTCAACCTGTTCCTTTCATTGTTCTACTTGTCGAAATTTACAATTAATTTCCTTTAAAGGATTAACAATGGGGCTCGTAGTTCACTTAAACTTGAAGAACAAAAAATTGGCGAATGGTACTGTTTGGATGCTTTGCATATATGTTTCGTAGATGATATAGAAGCAATATATACAATGATTTCAACCGTCTACCTGTTCCATTCATTGTTCTACTTGTCGAAAGTGACAAATAATTTCCGTTAAGGGATTAACAATGGGGATCGTAGTTTACTTAAACTTGAAGAACAAAAAATTGGCGAATTGTACTGTTTGGATGCGTTGCATATATTTTCCTTAGACTATATAGAAGCAATATATACAATGATTTCAACCGTCTACCTATTCCATTCATTGTTCTATTTGCCGAAATTTACAAATAATTTCCTTTAAAGGATTAACAATGGGGCTCGTAGTTCACTTAAACTTGAAGAGCAACAAATTGGCGAATTGTACTGTTTGGACGCTTTGTATATATGTTTCTTGGACTATATAGAAGCAATATATACAATGACTTCAACCGTCTACCTGTTCCATTCATTGTTCTACTTGTCGAAAGTTACAAATAATTTCCGTTAAAGTATTAACAATGGGGCTCGTAGTTCACTTAAAATTGAAGATCCAATAATTGGCGAATCGTACTGTTTGGATGCTTTTCATATATGTTTCTTAGACTATTTAGAAGCAATATATAGAAAGATTTCACCCGTCTACCTGTACTATTCATTGTTCTACTTGTAGAAAGTTACAAATAATTTCCATTTCATGATTATCAATGGGGCTCGCTGTTCACTTAAACTTGAAGAACAAAAAATTGGCGAATTGTACTGTTTGGATGCTTTGCATATATGTTTCTTAGACTATTTAGAAGCAATATATACAAAGATATCAACCGTCTACCTGTTCCATTCATTGTTCTACTTGTCGAAAATTACAAATAATTTCCGATAAAGGATTAACCAATGGGGCTCATTGTTCACTAAACTTGAAGAACAAAAAATTGTCGAATTGTACTGTTTGGATGCTTTGCATATATGTTTCTTAGACTATATAGAAGCAATATATACAATGATTTCAACCGTCTACCTGTTCCATTCATTGTTTTACTTGTCGAAAGTTACTAATAATATCCGATAACGGATTAAGCATTGGGGCTCATTGTTCACATAAACTTGAAGAACAAAAAATTGGCGAATTGTACTGTTTGGATGCTTTGCATATATGTTTCTTAGACTATATAGAAGCAATATATACATTGATTTCAACCGTCTACCTGTTCCACTCATTGTTCAACTTGTCGCAAGTTACAAATAATTTCCGATAAAGTATTAACAATGGGGCTCGTAGTTCACTTAAACATGAAGATGAAATAATTGGCGAATTGTACTGTTTGGATGATTTGCATATATGTTTCTTAGATTATATAGAAGCAATATATACAAAGATATCAACCGTCTACCTGTTCCATTCATTGTTCTACTTGTCGAAAATTACAAATAATTTCCGATAAAGGATTAACCATTGGGGCTCATTGTTCACTAAACTTGAAGAACAAAAAATTGTCGAATTGTACTGTTTGGATGCTTCGCATATATGTTTCTTAGACTATATAGAAGCAATATATACAATGATTTCAACCGTCTACCTGTTCCATTCATTGTTCTACTTGTCGAAAATTACAAATAATTTCCGATAAAGGATTAACCATTGGGGCTCATTGTTCACTAAACTTGAAGAACAAAAAATTGTCGAATTGTACTGTTTGGATGCTTTGCATATATGTTTCTTAGACTATATAGAAGCAATATATACAAAGATTTCAACCGTCTACCTGTTCCATTCATTGTTCTACTTGTCGAAATTTACAAATAATTTCCGATAAAGGATTAACAATGGGGCTCATTGTTCACTTAAACTTGAAGAACAAAGAATTGGCGAATGGTACTGTTTGGATGCTTCGCATATATGTTTCTTAGACTATATAGAAGCAATATATACATTGATTTCAACCGTCTACCTGTTCCATTCATTGTTCTACTTGTCGGAAGTTACAAATAATTTCCGTTAAAGTATTAACAATGGGGCTCGTTGTTCACTTAAACATGAAGATGAAATAATTGGCGAATTGTACTGTTTGGATGCTTTGCATATATGTTTCTTAGATTATATAGAAGCAATATATACAAAGATTTCAACCGTCTACCTGTTCCATTCATTGATCTACTTGTCGGAAGTTACAAATAATTTCCGTTAAAGTATTAACAATGGGGCTCGTAGTTCACTAAACTTGAAGAACAAAAAATTGTCGAATTGTACTGTTTGGATGCTTCGCATATATGTTTCTTAGACTATATAGAAGCAATATATACAATGATTTCAACCGTCTACCTGTTCCATTCATTGTTCTACTTGTCGAAAATTACAAATAATTTCCGATAAAGGATTAACCATTGGGGCTCATTGTTCACTAAACTTGAAGAACAAAAAATTGGCGAATTGTACTGTTTGGATGCATTGCATATATGTTTCGTAGGCTATATAGAAGCAATATATACAATGATTTCAACCGTCTACCTGACCCATTCATTGTTCTACTTGTCGAAATTTACAAATAATTTCCTTTAAAGGATTAACATTGGGGCTCGTAGTTCACTTAAACTTGAAGAACAAAAAATTGGCGAATTGAACTGTTTGGATGCTTTGCATATGTGTTTCTTAGACTATTTAGAAGCAATATGTAGAAAGATTTCACCCGTCTACCTGTACTATTCATTGTTCTACTTTGTAGAATGTTACAAATAATTTCCATTTCATGATTATCATTGGGGCTCGCTGTTCACTTAAACTTGAAGATCAAAAAATTGGCGAATGTCACTGTTTAGATGCTTTGCATATAGGTTTCTTGGACTATATAGAAGCAACATATACAAAGATTTCAACCGTCTACCTGTTCTATTCATTGTTCTTCTTGTCGAAAGTTACAAATAATTTCCGTTTCATGATTATCAATGGGCCTCGTTGTTCACTTAAAATTGAAGAACAAAAAATTGGCGACTGGTACTGTTTGGATGCTTTGCATATATGTTTATTAGACTATATAGAAGCAATATATACATTAATTTCAACCGTCTACCTGTTCCACTCATTGTTCTACTTGTCGCAAGTTACAAATAATTTGCGTTAAAGTATTAACAATGGGTCTCGTAGTTCACTTAAACTTGAAGATGAAATAATTGGCGAATTGTACTGTTTGGATGCTTTGCATATATGTTTCTTAGATTATATAGAAGCAATATATACAAAGATTTCAACCGTCTACCTGTTCCATTCATTGTTCTACTTGTCGAAAATTACAAATAATTTCCGATAAAGGATTAACCATTGGGGCTCATTGTTCACTAAACTTGAAGAACAAAGATTGTCGAATTGTACTGTTTGGATGCTTTGCATATATGTTTCTTAGACTATATAGAAGCAATATATACAATGATTTCAACAGTCTACCTGTTCCATTCATTGTTCTACTTGTCGAAATTTACAAATAATTTCCTTTAAAGGATTAACAATGGGGCTCGTAGTTCACTTAAACTTGAAGAACAAAAAATTGGCGAATGGTACTGTTTGGATGCTTTGCATATATGTTTCTTAGACTACATAGAAGCAATATATACATTGATTTCAACCGTCTACCTGTTCCACTCATTGTTCTACTTGTCGCAAGTTACAAATAATTTCCGATAAAGTATTAACAATGGGGCTCGTAGTTCACTTAAACATGAAAATGAAATAATTGGCGAATTGTACTGTTTGGATGCTTTGCATATATGTTTCTTAGATTATATAGAAGCAATATATACAAAGATATCAACCGTCTACCTGTTCCATTCATTGTTCTACTTGTCGAAAATTACAAATAATTTCCGATAAAGGATTAACCATTGGGGCTCATTGTTCACTAAACTTGAAGAACAAAGATTGTCGAATTGTACTGTTTGGATGCTTTGCATATATGTTTCTTAGACTATATAGAAGCAATATATACAATGATTTCAACAGTCTACCTGTTCCATTCATTGTTCTACTTGTCGAAATTTACAAATAATTTCCTTTAAAGGATTAACAATGGGGCTCGTAGTTCACTTAAACTTGAAGAACAAAAAATTGGCGAATGGTACTGTTTGGATGCTTTGCATATATGTTTCTTAGACTATATAGAAGCAATATATACATTGATTTCAACCGTCTACCTGTTCCACTCATTGTTCTACTTGTCGCAAGTTACAAATAATTTCCGATAAAGTATTAACAATGGGGCTCGTAGTTCACTTAAACATGAAGATGAAATAATTGGCGAATTGTACTGTTTGGATGCTTTGCATATATGTTTCTTAGATTATATAGAAGCAATATATACAAAGATATCAACCGTCTACCTGTTCCATTCATTGTTCTACTTGTCGAAAATTACAAATAATTTCCGATAAAGGATTAACCATTGGGGCTCATTGTTCACTAAACTTGAAGAACAAAAAATTGTCGAATTGTACTGTTTGGATGCTTCGCATATATGTTTCTTAGACTATATAGAAGCAATATATACAATGATTTCAACCGTCTACCTGTTCCATTCATTGTTCTACTTGTCGAAAATTACAAATAATTTCCGATAAAGGATTAACAATGGGGCTCATTGTTCACTTAAACTTGAAGAACAAAGAATTGGCGAATGGTACTGTTTGGATGCTTCGCATATATGTTTCTTAGACTATATAGAAGCAATATATACATTGATTTCAACCGTCTACCTGTTCCATTCATTGTTCTACTTGTCGGAAGTTACAAATAATTTCCGTTAAAGTATTAACAATGGGGCTCGTTGTTCACTTAAACATGAAGATGAAATAATTGGCGAATTGTACCGTTTGGATGCTTTGCATATATGTTTCTTAGATTATATAGAAGCAATATATACAAAGATTTCAACCGTCTATCTGTTCCATTCATTGTTCTACTTGTCGAAAATTGCAAATAATTTCCGATAAAGGATTAACCATTGGGGCTCATTGTTCACTTAAACTTGAAGAACAAAAAATTGGCGAATGGTACTGTTTGGATGCTTTGCATATATGTTTCTTAGACTATATAGAAGCAATATATACATTGATTTCAACCGTCTACCTGTTCCACTCATTGTTCTACTTGTCGCAAGTTACAAATAATTTGCGTTAAAGTATTAACAATGGGTCTCGTAGTTCACGTAAACTTGATGATGAAATAATTGGCGAATTGTACTGTTTGGATGCTTTGCATATATGTTTCTTAGATTATATAGAAGCAATATATACAAAGATTTCAACCGTCTACCTGTTCCATTCATTGATCTACTTGTCGGAAGTTACAAATAATTTCCGTTAAAGTATTAACAATGGGGCTCGTAGTTCACTTAAACATGAAGATGAAATAATTGGCGAATGGTACTGTTTGGATGCTTTGCATATATGTTTCTTAGACTATATGGAAGCAATATATACAAAGATTTCAACCGTCTGCGTGTTCCAATCATTGTTCTACTTGTAGAAAGTTACAATTAATTTCCGTTAAAGGATTATCAATGGGGCTCGTAGTTCACTTAAACTTGAAGAACAAAAAATTGGCGAATTGTACTGTTTGGATGCTTTGCATATATGTTTCGTAGGCTATATAGAAGCAATATATACAATGATTTCAACCGTCTACCTGATCCATTCATTGTTCTACTTGTCGAAATTTACAAATAATTTCCTTTAAAGGATTAACAATGGGGCTCGTAGTTCACTTAAACTTGAAGAACAAAAAATTGGCGAATTGATCTGTTTGGATGCTTTGCATATGTGTTTCTTAGACTATTTAGAAGCAATATGTAGAAAGATTTCACCCGTCTACCTGTACTATTCATTGTTCTACTTTGTAGAATGTTACAAATAATTTCCATTTCATGATTATCATTGGGGCTCGCTGTTCACTTAAACTTGAAGATCAAAAAATTGGCGAATGTCACTGTTTAGATGCTTTGCATATAGGTTTCTTGGACTATATAGAAGCAACATATACAAAGATTTCAACCGTCTACCTGTTCTATTCATTGTTCTTCTTGTCGAAAGTTACAAATAATTTCCGTTTCATGATTATCAATGGGCCTCGTTGTTCACTTAAAATTGAAGAACAAAAAATTGGCGACTGGTACTGTTTGGATGCTTTGCATATATGTTTATTAGACTATATAGAAGCAATATATACATTAATTTCAACCGTCTACCTGTTCCACTCATTGTTCTACTTGTCGCAAGTTACAAATAATTTGCGTTAAAGTATTAACAATGGGTCTCGTAGTTCACTTAAACTTGAAGATGAAATAATTGGCGAATTGTACTGTTTGGATGCTTTGCATATATGTTTCTTAGATTATATAGAAGCAATATATACAAAGATATCAACCGTCTACCTGTTCCATTCATTGTTCTACTTGTCGAAAATTACAAATAATTTCCGATAAAGGATTAACCATTGGGGCTCATTGTTCACTAAACTTGAAGAACAAAGATTGTCGAATTGTACTGTTTGGATGCTTTGCATATATGTTTCTTAGACTATATAGAAGCAATATATACAATGATTTCAACAGTCTACCTGTTCCATTCATTGTTCTACTTGTCGAAATTTACAAATAATTTCCTTTAAAGGATTAACAATGGGGCTCGTATTTCACTTAAACTTGAAGAACAAAAAATTGGCGAATGGTACTGTTTGGATGCTTTGCATATATGTTTCTTAGACTATATAGAAGCAATATATACATTGATTTCAACCGTCTACCTGTTCCACTCATTGTTCTACTTGTCGCAAGTTACAAATAATTTCCGATAAAGTATTAACAATGGGGCTCGTAGTTCACTTAAACATGAAGATGAAATAATTGGCGAATTGTACTGTTTGGATGCTTTGCATATATGTTTCTTAGATTATATAGAAGCAATATATACAAAGATATCAACCGTCTACCTGTTCCATTCATTGTTCTACTTGTCGAAAATTACAAATAATTTCCGATAAAGGATTAACCATTGGGGCTCATTGTTCACTAAACTTGAAGAACAAAGATTGTCGAATTGTACTGTTTGGATGCTTTGCATATATGTTTCTTAGACTATATAGAAGCAATATATACAATGATTTCAACAGTCTACCTGTTCCATTCATTGTTCTACTTGTCGAAATTTACAAATAATTTCCTTTAAAGGATTAACAATGGGGCTCGTAGTTCACTAAACTTGAAGAACAAAAAATTGTCGAATTGTACTGTTTGGATGCTTCGCATATATGTTTCTTAGACTATATAGAAGCAATATATACAATGATTTCAACCGTCTACCTGTTCCATTCATTGTTCTACTTGTCGAAAATTACAAATAATTTCCGATAAAGGATTAACCATTGGGGCTCATTGTTCACTAAACTTGAAGAACAAAAAATTGGCGAATTGTACTGTTTGGATGCATTGCATATATGTTTCGTAGGCTATATAGAAGCAATATATACAATGATTTCAACCGTCTACCTGACCCATTCATTGTTCTACTTGTCGAAATTTACAAATAATTTCCTTTAAAGGATTAACATTGGGGCTCGTAGTTCACTTAAACTTGAAGAACAAAAAATTGGCGAATTGAACTGTTTGGATGCTTTGCATATGTGTTTCTTAGACTATTTAGAAGCAATATGTAGAAAGATTTCACCCGTCTACCTGTACTATTCATTGTTCTACTTTGTAGAATGTTACAAATAATTTCCATTTCATGATTATCATTGGGGCTCGCTGTTCACTTAAACTTGAAGATCAAAAAATTGGCGAATGTCACTGTTTAGATGCTTTGCATATAGGTTTCTTGGACTATATAGAAGCAACATATACAAAGATTTCAACCGTCTACCTGTTCTATTCATTGTTCTTCTTGTCGAAAGTTACAAATAATTTCCGTTTCATGATTATCAATGGGCCTCGTTGTTCACTTAAAATTGAAGAACAAAAAATTGGCGACTGGTACTGTTTGGATGCTTTGCATATATGTTTATTAGACTATATAGAAGCAATATATACATTAATTTCAACCGTCTACCTGTTCCACTCATTGTTCTACTTGTCGCAAGTTACAAATAATTTGCGTTAAAGTATTAACAATGGGTCTCGTAGTTCACTTAAACTTGAAGATGAAATAATTGGCGAATTGTACTGTTTGGATGCTTTGCATATATGTTTCTTAGATTATATAGAAGCAATATATACAAAGATTTCAACCGTCTACCTGTTCCATTCATTGTTCTACTTGTCGAAAATTACAAATAATTTCCGATAAAGGATTAACCATTGGGGCTCATTGTTCACTAAACTTGAAGAACAAAGATTGTCGAATTGTACTGTTTGGATGCTTTGCATATATGTTTCTTAGACTATATAGAAGCAATATATACAATGATTTCAACAGTCTACCTGTTCCATTCATTGTTCTACTTGTCGAAATTTACAAATAATTTCCTTTAAAGGATTAACAATGGGGCTCGTAGTTCACTTAAACTTGAAGAACAAAAAATTGGCGAATGGTACTGTTTGGATGCTTTGCATATATGTTTCTTAGACTACATAGAAGCAATATATACATTGATTTCAACCGTCTACCTGTTCCACTCATTGTTCTACTTGTCGCAAGTTACAAATAATTTCCGATAAAGTATTAACAATGGGGCTCGTAGTTCACTTAAACATGAAAATGAAATAATTGGCGAATTGTACTGTTTGGATGCTTTGCATATATGTTTCTTAGATTATATAGAAGCAATATATACAAAGATATCAACCGTCTACCTGTTCCATTCATTGTTCTACTTGTCGAAAATTACAAATAATTTCCGATAAAGGATTAACCATTGGGGCTCATTGTTCACTAAACTTGAAGAACAAAGATTGTCGAATTGTACTGTTTGGATGCTTTGCATATATGTTTCTTAGACTATATAGAAGCAATATATACAATGATTTCAACAGTCTACCTGTTCCATTCATTGTTCTACTTGTCGAAATTTACAAATAATTTCCTTTAAAGGATTAACAATGGGGCTCGTAGTTCACTTAAACTTGAAGAACAAAAAATTGGCGAATGGTACTGTTTGGATGCTTTGCATATATGTTTCTTAGACTATATAGAAGCAATATATACATTGATTTCAACCGTCTACCTGTTCCACTCATTGTTCTACTTGTCGCAAGTTACAAATAATTTCCGATAAAGTATTAACAATGGGGCTCGTAGTTCACTTAAACATGAAGATGAAATAATTGGCGAATTGTACTGTTTGGATGCTTTGCATATATGTTTCTTAGATTATATAGAAGCAATATATACAAAGATATCAACCGTCTACCTGTTCCATTCATTGTTCTACTTGTCGAAAATTACAAATAATTTCCGATAAAGGATTAACCATTGGGGCTCATTGTTCACTAAACTTGAAGAACAAAAAATTGTCGAATTGTACTGTTTGGATGCTTCGCATATATGTTTCTTAGACTATATAGAAGCAATATATACAATGATTTCAACCGTCTACCTGTTCCATTCATTGTTCTACTTGTCGAAAATTACAAATAATTTCCGATAAAGGATTAACAATGGGGCTCATTGTTCACTTAAACTTGAAGAACAAAGAATTGGCGAATGGTACTGTTTGGATGCTTCGCATATATGTTTCTTAGACTATATAGAAGCAATATATACATTGATTTCAACCGTCTACCTGTTCCATTCATTGTTCTACTTGTCGGAAGTTACAAATAATTTCCGTTAAAGTATTAACAATGGGGCTCGTTGTTCACTTAAACATGAAGATGAAATAATTGGCGAATTGTACCGTTTGGATGCTTTGCATATATGTTTCTTAGATTATATAGAAGCAATATATACAAAGATTTCAACCGTCTATCTGTTCCATTCATTGTTCTACTTGTCGAAAATTGCAAATAATTTCCGATAAAGGATTAACCATTGGGGCTCATTGTTCACTTAAACTTGAAGAACAAAAAATTGGCGAATGGTACTGTTTGGATGCTTTGCATATATGTTTCTTAGACTATATAGAAGCAATATATACATTGATTTCAACCGTCTACCTGTTCCACTCATTGTTCTACTTGTCGCAAGTTACAAATAATTTGCGTTAAAGTATTAACAATGGGTCTCGTAGTTCACGTAAACTTGATGATGAAATAATTGGCGAATTGTACTGTTTGGATGCTTTGCATATATGTTTCTTAGATTATATAGAAGCAATATATACAAAGATTTCAACCGTCTACCTGTTCCATTCATTGATCTACTTGTCGGAAGTTACAAATAATTTCCGTTAAAGTATTAACAATGGGGCTCGTAGTTCACTTAAACATGAAGATGAAATAATTGGCGAATGGTACTGTTTGGATGCTTTGCATATATGTTTCTTAGACTATATGGAAGCAATATATACAAAGATTTCAACCGTCTGCGTGTTCCAATCATTGTTCTACTTGTAGAAAGTTACAATTAATTTCCGTTAAAGGATTATCAATGGGGCTCGTAGTTCACTTAAACTTGAAGAACAAAAAATTGGCGAATTGTACTGTTTGGATGCTTTGCATATATGTTTCGTAGGCTATATAGAAGCAATATATACAATGATTTCAACCGTCTACCTGATCCATTCATTGTTCTACTTGTCGAAATTTACAAATAATTTCCTTTAAAGGATTAACAATGGGGCTCGTAGTTCACTTAAACTTGAAGAACAAAAAATTGGCGAATTGATCTGTTTGGATGCTTTGCATATGTGTTTCTTAGACTATTTAGAAGCAATATGTAGAAAGATTTCACCCGTCTACCTGTACTATTCATTGTTCTACTTTGTAGAATGTTACAAATAATTTCCATTTCATGATTATCATTGGGGCTCGCTGTTCACTTAAACTTGAAGATCAAAAAATTGGCGAATGTCACTGTTTAGATGCTTTGCATATAGGTTTCTTGGACTATATAGAAGCAACATATACAAAGATTTCAACCGTCTACCTGTTCTATTCATTGTTCTTCTTGTCGAAAGTTACAAATAATTTCCGTTTCATGATTATCAATGGGCCTCGTTGTTCACTTAAAATTGAAGAACAAAAAATTGGCGACTGGTACTGTTTGGATGCTTTGCATATATGTTTATTAGACTATATAGAAGCAATATATACATTAATTTCAACCGTCTACCTGTTCCACTCATTGTTCTACTTGTCGCAAGTTACAAATAATTTGCGTTAAAGTATTAACAATGGGTCTCGTAGTTCACTTAAACTTGAAGATGAAATAATTGGCGAATTGTACTGTTTGGATGCTTTGCATATATGTTTCTTAGATTATATAGAAGCAATATATACAAAGATATCAACCGTCTACCTGTTCCATTCATTGTTCTACTTGTCGAAAATTACAAATAATTTCCGATAAAGGATTAACCATTGGGGCTCATTGTTCACTAAACTTGAAGAACAAAGATTGTCGAATTGTACTGTTTGGATGCTTTGCATATATGTTTCTTAGACTATATAGAAGCAATATATACAATGATTTCAACAGTCTACCTGTTCCATTCATTGTTCTACTTGTCGAAATTTACAAATAATTTCCTTTAAAGGATTAACAATGGGGCTCGTATTTCACTTAAACTTGAAGAACAAAAAATTGGCGAATGGTACTGTTTGGATGCTTTGCATATATGTTTCTTAGACTATATAGAAGCAATATATACATTGATTTCAACCGTCTACCTGTTCCACTCATTGTTCTACTTGTCGCAAGTTACAAATAATTTCCGATAAAGTATTAACAATGGGGCTCGTAGTTCACTTAAACATGAAGATGAAATAATTGGCGAATTGTACTGTTTGGATGCTTTGCATATATGTTTCTTAGATTATATAGAAGCAATATATACAAAGATATCAACCGTCTACCTGTTCCATTCATTGTTCTACTTGTCGAAAATTACAAATAATTTCCGATAAAGGATTAACCATTGGGGCTCATTGTTCACTAAACTTGAAGAACAAAGATTGTCGAATTGTACTGTTTGGATGCTTTGCATATATGTTTCTTAGACTATATAGAAGCAATATATACAATGATTTCAACAGTCTACCTGTTCCATTCATTGTTCTACTTGTCGAAATTTACAAATAATTTCCTTTAAAGGATTAACAATGGGGCTCGTAGTTCACTTAAACTTGAAGAACAAAAAATTGGCGAATGGTACTGTTTGGATGCTTTGCATATATGTTTCTTAGACTATATAGAAGCAATATATACAAAGATTTCAACCGTCTACCTGTTCCATTCATTGTTCTACTTGTCGAAAGTTACAAATCATTTCCGATAACGGATTAACCATTGGGGCTCATTGTTCACTTAAACTTGAAAAACAAAAAATTGTCGAATTGTACTGTTTGGATGCTTTGCATATATGTTTCTTAGACTATATAGAAGCAATATATACAATGATTTCAACCGTCTACCTGTTCCATTCATTGTTCTACTTGTCGAAAGTTACAAATAATTTCCGATAAAGGATTAACCATTGGGGCTCATTGTTCACTTAAACTTGAAGAACAAAAAATTGGCGAATGGTACTGTTTGGATGCTTTGCATATATATTTCTTAGACTATATAGAAGCAATATATACATTGATTTCAACCGTCTACCTGTTCCACTCATTGTTCTACTTGGCGCAAGTTACAAATAATTTGCGTTAAAGTATTAACAATGGGTCTCGTAGTTCACTTAAACTTGAAGATGGAATAGTTGGCGAATTGTACTGTTTGGATGCTTTGCATATATGTTTCTTAGATTATATAGAAGCAATATATACAAAGATTTCAACCGTCTACCTGTTCCATTCATTGTTCTACTTGCCGAAAATTACAAATAATTTCCTATAAAGGATTAACAATGGGGCTCATTGTTCACTTAAACTTGAAGAACAAAAAATTGGCGAATGGTACTGTTTGGATGATTTGCATATATGTTTCTTATACTATATAGAAGCAATATATACAAAGATTTCAACCGTCTACCTGTTCCATTCAATGTTCTACTTGTCGAAAGTTACAAATAATTTCCGATAAAGGATTAACAATGGGTCTCATTGTTCACTTAAACTTGAAGAACAAAAAATTGGCGAATGGTACTGTTTGGATGCTTTGCATATATGTTTCTTAGACTATATAGAAGTAATATATACATTGATTTCAACCGTCTACCTGTTCCACTCATTGTTCTACTTGTCGCAAGTTACAAATAATTTCCGTTAAAGGATTAACAATGGGGCTCATTGTTCACTTAAACTTGAAGAACAAGAAATTGGCGAATTGTACTGTTTGGACGCTTTGCATATATGTTTCTTAGACTATATAGAAGCAATATATACAATGATTTCAACAGTCTACCTGTTTCATTCATTGTTCTACTTGTCGAAAGTTACAAATAAATTCCTTTAAAGGATTAACAATGGGGCTCGTAGTTCACTTAAACTTGAAGAACAAAAAATTGGCGAATGGTACTGTTTGGATGCTTTGCATATATATTTCTTAGACTATATAGAAGCAATATATACATTGATTTCAACCGTCTACCTGTTCCACTCATTGTTCTACTTGGCGCAAGCTACAAATAATTTGCGTTAAAGTATTAACAATGGGTCTCGTAGTTCACTTAAACTTGAAGATGGAATAGTTGGCGAATTGTACTGTTTGGATGCTTTGCATATATGTTTCTTAGATTATATAGAAGCAATATATACAAAGATTTCAACCGTCTACCTGTTCCATTCATTGTTCTACTTGCCGAAAATTACAAATAATTCCGATAAAGGATTAACCATTGGGGCTCATTGTTCACTAAACTTGAAGAACAAAGATTGTCGAATTGTACTGTTTGGATGCTTTGCATATATGTTTCTTAGACTATATAGAAGCAATATATACAATGATTTCAACCGTCTACCTGTTCCATTCATTGTTCTACTTGTCGAAAGTTACAAATAATTTCCGATAAAGGATTAACCATTGGGGCTCATTGTTCACTAAACTTGAAGAACAAAAAATTGGCGAATGGTACTGTTTGGATGCTTTGCATATATGTTTCTTAGACTATATAGAAGCAATATATACAAAGATTTCAACCGTCTACCTGTTCCATTCATTGTTCTACTTGTCGAAAGTTACAAATCATTTCCGATAACGGATTAACCATTGGGGCTCATTGTTCACTAAACTTGAAGAACAAAAAATTGTCGAATTGTACTGTTTGGATGCTTTGCATATATGTTTCTTAGACTATATAGAAGCAATATATACAAAGATTTCAAGCGTCTACCTGTTCCATTCATTGTTCTACTTGTCGAAAGTTACAAATAATTTCCTATAAAGGATTAACAATGGGGCTCATTGTTCACTTAAACTTGAAGAACAAAAAATTGGCGAATGGTACTGTTTGGATGCTTTGCATATATGTTTCTTAGACTATATAGAAGCAATATATACATTAATTTCAACCGTCTAACTGTTCCACTCATTGTTCTACTTGTCGCAAGTTACAAATAATTTCCGTTAAAGTATTAACAATGGGGCTCGTAGTTCACTTAAACATGAAGATGAATTAATTGGCGAATTGTACTGTTTGGATGCTTTGCATATATGCTTCTTAGATTATATAGAAGCAATATATACAAAGATTACAACCGTCTACCTGTTCCATTCATTGATCTACTTGTCGGAAGTTACAAATAATTTCCGTTAAAGTATTAACAATGGGGCTCGTAGTTCACTAAACTTGAAGAACAAAAAATTGTCGAATTGTACTGTTTGGATGCTTCGCATATATGTTTCTTAGACTATATAGAAGCAATATATACAATGATTTCAACCGTCTACCTGTTCCATTCATTGTTCTACTTGTCGAAAATTACAAATAATTTCCGATAAAGGATTAACCATTGGGGCTCATTGTTCACTAAACTTGAAGAACAAAAAATTGGCGAATTGTACTGTTTGGATGCATTGCATATATGTTTCGTAGGCTATATAGAAGCAATATATACAATGATTTCAACCGTCTACCTGACCCATTCATTGTTCTACTTGTCGAAATTTACAAATAATTTCCTTTAAAGGATTAACATTGGGGCTCGTAGTTCACTTAAACTTGAAGAACAAAAAATTGGCGAATAGTACTGTTTGGATGCTTTGAATATATGTTTCTTAGATTATATAGAAGCAATATATACAAAGATTTCAACCGTCTACCTTTTCCATTCATTGTTCTACTTGTCGAAAATTATAAGTAATTTCCGATAAGGGATTAACCATTGGGGCTCATTGTTCACTTAAACTTGAAGAACAAAAAATTGGCGAATGGTACTGTTTGGATGCTTTGCGTACATGTTTCTTAGACTATATGGAAGCAATATATACAAAGATTTCAACCGTCTACGTGTTCCAATCATAGTTCTACTTGTAGAAAGTTACAATTAATTTCCGTTAAAGGATTAACAATGGGGCTCGTAGTTCACTTAAACTTGAAGAACAAAAAATTGTAGAATTGTACTGTTTGGATGCTATGCATATATGTTTCGTAGATTATATAGAAGCAATATATACAATGATTTCAACCGTCTACCTGATCCATTCATTGTTCTACTTGTCGCAAGTTACAAATAATTACCGTTAAAGTATTAACAATGGGGCTCGTAGTTCACTTAAACTTGAAGATCAAATAATTGGCGAATTGTACTGTTTGGATGATTAGCATATATGTTTCTTAGTCTATAAAGAAGCAATATATACAATGATTTCAACCGTCTACCTGTTCCATTCATTGTTCTACTTGCCGAAATTTACAAATAATTTCCTTTAAAGGATTAACAATGGGGCTCGTAGTTCACTTAAACTTGAAGAACAAAAAATTGGCGAATAGTACTGTTTGGATGCTTTGAATATATGTTTCTTAGATTATATAGAAGCAATATATACAAAGATTTCAACCGTCTACCTGTTCCATTCATTGTTCTACTTGTCGAAAATTATAAGTAATTTCCGATAAGGGATTAACCATTGGGGCTCATTGTTCACTTAAACTTGAAGAACAAAAAATTGGCGAATGGTACTGTTTGGATGCTTTGCGTACATGTTTCTTAGACTATATGGAAGCAATATATACAAAGATTTCAACCGTCTACCTGTTCCATTCATTGTTCTACTTGCCGAAAATTACAAATAATTTCCTATAAAGGATTAACAATGGGGCTCATTGTTCACTTAAACTTGAAGAACAAAAAATTGGCGAATGGTACTGTTTGGATGATTTGCATATATGTTTCTTATACTATATAGAAGCAATATATACAAAGATTTCAACCGTCTACCTGTTCCATTCAATGTTCTACTTGTCGAAAGTTACAAATAATTTCCGATAAAGGATTAACAATGGGTCTCATTGTTCACTTAAACTTGAAGAACAAAAAATTGGCGAATGGTACTGTTTGGATGCTTTGCATATATGTTTCTTAGACTATATAGAAGTAATATATACATTGATTTCAACCGTCTACCTGTTCCACTCATTGTTCTACTTGTCGCAAGTTACAAATAATTTCCGTTAAAGGATTAACAATGGGGCTCATTGTTCACTTAAACTTGAAGAACAAGAAATTGGCGAATTGTACTGTTTGGACGCTTTGCATATATGTTTCTTAGACTATATAGAAGCAATATATACAATGATTTCAACAGTCTACCTGTTCCATTCATTGTTCTACTTTTCGAAATTTACAAATAATTTCCTTTAAAGGATTAACAATGGGGCTCGTAGTTCACTTAAACTTGAAGAACAAAAAATTGGCGAATGGTACTGTTTGGATGCTTTGCATATATGTTTCTTAGACTATATAGAAGCAATATATACATTGATTTCAACCGTCTACCTGTTCCACTCATTGTTCTACTTGTCGCAAGTTACAAATAATTTCCGATAAAGTATTAACAATGGGGCTCGTAGTTCACTTAAACATGAAGATGAAATAATTGGCGAATTGTACTGTTTGGATGCTTTGCATATATGTTTCTTAGATTATATAGAAGCAATATATACAAAGATATCAACGGTCTACCTGTTCCATTCATTGTTCTACTTGTCGAAAATTACAAATAATTTCCGATAAAGGATTAACCATTGGGGCTCATTGTTCACTAAACTTGAAGAACAAAGATTGTCGAATTGTACTGTTTGGATGCTTTGCATATATGTTTCTTAGACTATATAGAAGCAATATATACAATGATTTCAACAGTCTACCTGTTCCATTCATTGTTCTACTTGTCGAAATTTACAAATAATTTCCTTTAAAGGATTAACAATGGGGCTCGTAGTTCACTTAAACTTGAAGAACAAAAAATTGGCGAATGGTACTGTTTGGATGCTTTGCATATATGTTTCTTAGACTATATAGAAGCAATATATACAAAGATTTCAACCGTCTACCTGTTCCATTCATTGTTCTACTTGTCGAAAGTTACAAATCATTTCCGATAACGGATTAACCATTGGGGCTCATTGTTCACTTAAACTTGAAAAACAAAAAATTGTCGAATTGTACTGTTTGGATGCTTTGCATATATGTTTCTTAGACTATATAGAAGCAATATATACAATGATTTCAACCGTCTACCTGTTCCATTCATTGTTCTACTTGTCGAAAGTTACAAATAATTTCCGATAACGGATTAACCATTGGGGCTCATTGTTCACTTAAACTTGAAGAACAAAAAATTGGCGAATGGTACTGTTTGGATGCTTTGCATATATATTTCTTAGACTATATAGAAGCAATATATACATTGATTTCAACCGTCTACCTGTTCCACTCATTGTTCTACTTGGCGCAAGTTACAAATAATTTGCGTTAAAGTATTAACAATGGGTCTCGTAGTTCACTTAAACTTGAAGATGGAATAGTTGGCGAATTGTACTGTTTGGATGCTTTGCATATATGTTTCTTAGATTATATAGAAGCAATATATACAAAGATTTCAACCGTCTACCTGTTCCATTCATTGTTCTACTTGCCGAAAATTACAAATAATTTCCTATAAAGGATTAACAATGGGGCTCATTGTTCACTTAAACTTGAAGAACAAAAAATTGGCGAATGGTACTGTTTGGATGCTTTGCATATATATTTCTTAGACTATATAGAAGCAATATATACAATGATTTCAACCGTCTACCTGTTCCATTCATTGTTCTACTTGCCGAAATTTACAAATAATTTCCTTTAAAGGATTAACAATGGGGCTCGTAGTTCACTTGAACTTGAAGAACAAAAAATTGGCGAATAGTACTGTTTGGATGCTTTGAATATATGTTTCTTAGATTATATAGAAGCAATATATACAAAGATTTCAACCGTCTACCTGTTCCATTCATTGTTCTACTTGTCGAAAATTATAAGTAATTTCCGATAAGGGATTAACCATTGGGGCTCATTGTTCACTTAAACTTGAAGAACAAAAAATTGGCGAATGGTACTGTTTGGATGCTTTGCGTACATGTTTCTTAGACTATATGGAAGCAATATATACAAAGATTTCAACCGTCTACCTGTTCCATTCATTGTTCTACTTGTCGAAAATTATAAGTAATTTCCGATAAGGGATTAACCATTGGGGATCATTGTTCACTTAAACTTGAAGAACAAAAAATTGGCGAATGGTACTGTTTGGATGCTTTGCGTATATGTTTCTTAGACTATATGGAAGCAATATATACAAAGATTTCAACCGTCTACGTGTTCCAATCATTGTTCTACTTGTAGAAAGTTAAAATTAATTTCCGTTAAAGGATTAACAATGGGGCTCGTAGTTCACTTAAACTTGAAGAACAAAAAATTGTAGAATTGTACTGTTTGGATGCTATGCATATATGTTTCGTAGATTATATAGAAGCAATATATACAATGATTTCAACCGTCTACCTGATCCATTCATTGTTCTACTTGTCGAAATTTACAAATAATTTCCTTTAAAGGATTAACAATGGGGCTCGTAGTTCACTTAAACTTGAAGAACAAAAAATTGGCGAATGGTACTGTTTGGATGCTTTGCATATACGTTTCTTAGATTATATAGAAGCAATATATACAAAGATTTCAACCGTCTACCTGTTCCATTCATTGTTCTACTTGTCGAAAGTGACAAATAATTTCCTTTAAAGGATTAACAATGAGGCTCGTAGTTCACTTAAACTTGAAGAGCAACAAATTGGCGAATTGTACTGTTTGGACGCTTTGCATATATGTTTCTTGGACTATATAGAAGCAATATATACAATGATTTCAACCGTCTACCTGTTCCATTCATTGTTCTACTTGTCGAAAGTTACAAATAATTTCCGTTTCATGATTATCTATGGGGCTCGTTGTTCACATAAACTTGAAGAACAAGAAATTGGCGAATGGTACTGTTTGGATGCTTTGCGTTAATGTTTCTTAGACTATATGGAAGCAATATATACAAAGATTTCAACCGTCTACGTATTCCAATCATTGTTCTACTTGTCGAAATTTACGAATAATTTCCTTTAAAGGATTAACAATGGGGCTCGTAGTTCACTTAACTTGAAGAACAAAAAATTGGCGAATATTACTGTTTGGATGCTTTGAATATATGTTTCTTAGATTATATAGAAGCAATATATACAAAGATTTCAATCCTCTACCTGTTCCATTCATTGTTCTACTTGTCGCAAGTTACAAATAATTACCGTTAAAGTATTAACAATGGGGCTCGTAGTTCACTTAAACTTGAAGATCAAATAATTGGCGAATTGTACTGTTTGGATGATTAGCATATATGTTTCTTAGTCTATAAAGAAGCAATATATACAATGATTTCAACCGTCTACCTGTTCCATTCATTGTTCTACTTGCCGAAATTTACAAATAATTTCCTTTAAAGGATTAACAATGGGGCTCGTAGTTCACTTAAACTTGAAGAACAAAAAATTGGCGAATAGTACTGTTTGGATGCTTTGAATATATGTTTCTTAGATTATATAGAAGCAATATATACAAAGATTTCAACCGTCTACCTGTTCCATTCATTGTTCTACTTGTCGAAAATTATAAGTAATTTCCGATAAGGGATTAACCATTGGGGCTCATTGTTCACTTAAACTTGAAGAACAAAAAATTGGCGAATGGTACTGTTTGGATGCTTTGCGTACATGTTTCTTAGACTATATGGAAGCAATATATACAAAGATTTCAACCGTCTACCTGTACCATTCATTGTTCTGCTTGTCGAAATTTACAAATAATTTCCTTTAAATGATTAACAATGGGGCTCGTTGTTCACTTAAACTTGAGGAACAATAAATTGGCGAATTGTACTGTTTGGACGCTATGCATATATGTTTCTTAGGCTATATAGAAGCAATATATACAATGATTTCAACAGTCTACCTGTTCCATTCATTCTTCTACTTGTCGAAATTTACAAATAATTTCCTTTAAAGGATTAACAATGGGGCTCGTAGTTCACTTAACTTGAAGAACAAAAAATTGGCGAATAGTACTGTTTGGATGCTTTGAATATATGTTTCTTAGATTATATAGAAGCAATATATACAAAAATTTCAACCGTCTACCTGTTCCATTCATTGTTCTACTTGTCGAAAATTACAAGTAATTTCCGATAAAGGATTAACCATTGGGGCTCATTGTTCACTTAAACTTGAAGAACAAAAAATTGGCGAATGGTACTGTTTGGATTCTTTGCGTATATGTTTCTTAGACTATATGGAAGCAATATATACAAAGATTTCAACCGTCTACGTGTTCCAATCATTGTTCTACTTGTAGAAAGTTAAAATTAATTTCCGTTAAAGGATTAACAATGGGGCTCGTAGTTCACTTAAACTTGAAGAACAAAAAATTGTAGAATTGTACTGTTTGGATGCTATGCATATATGTTTCGTAGATTATATAGAAGCAATATATACAATGATTTCAACCGTCTACATGATCCATTCATTGTTCTACTTGTCGAAATTTCAAATAATTTCTTTTAAAGGATTAACAATGGGGCTCGTAGTTCACTTAAACTTGAAAAACAAAAAATTGGCGAATTGTACTGTTTGGATGCTTTGCATATATGTTTCTTAGACTATTTAGAAGCAATATATACAAAGATTTCAACCGTCTACCTGTACCATTCATTGTTCTGCTTGTCGAAAATTACAAATAATTTCCTTTAAAGGTTTAACAATGGGGCTCGTAGTTCACTTAAACTTGAAGAACAAAAAATAGGCGAATGGTACTGTTTGAATGCTTTGCATATATGTTTCTTAGATTATATAGAAGCAATATATACAAAGATTTCAACCGTCTACCAGTTCCATTCATTGTTCTACTTGTAGAAAGTTACAAATAATTACCGATAAAGGATTAACCATTGGGGCTCATTGTTCACTTAAACTTGAAAAACAAAAAATAGGCGAATTGTACTGTTTGGATGCTTTGCATATATGTTTCTTAGACTATATGGAAGCAATATATACAATGATTTCAACCGTCTACCTGTTCCATTCATTGTTCTACTTGTAGAAAATTACAAATAATTTCCGTTTCATGATTATCAATGGGGCTCGTTGTTCACTTAAACTTGAAGAACAAAAAATTGGCGAATGGTACTGTTTGGATGCTTTGCATATATGTTTCTTAGATTATATAGAAGCAATATATACAAAGATTTCAACCGTCTACCTGTTCTATTCATTGTTCTACTTGCCGAAATTTACAAATAATTTCCTTTAAAGGATTAACAATGGGGCTCGTAGTTTACTTAAACTTGAAGAACAAAAAATTGGCGAATTGTACTGTTTGGATGCTTAGCATATATGTTTCTTAGACTATATAGAAGCAATATATACAATGATTTCAACAGTCAACCTGTTCCTTTCATTGTTCTACTTGTCGAAATTTACAATTAATTTCCTTTAAAGGATTAACAATGGGGCTCGTAGTTCACTTAAACTTGAAGAACAAAAAATTGGCGAATGGTACTGTTTGGATGCTTTGCATATATGTTTCGTAGATGATATAGAAGCAATATATACAATGATTTCAACCGTCTACCTGTTCCATTCATTGTTCTACTTGTCGAAAGTGACAAATAATTTCCGTTAAGGGATTAACAATGGGGATCGTAGTTTACTTAAACTTGAAGAACAAAAAATTGGCGAATTGTACTGTTTGGATGCTTTGCATATATTTTCCTTAGACTATATAGAAGCAATATATACAATGATTTCAACCGTCTACCTATTCCATTCATTGTTCTACTTGCCGAAATTTACAAATAATTTCCTTTAAAGGATTAACAATGGGGCTCGTAGTTCACTTAAACTTGAAGAGCAACAAATTGGCGAATTGTACTGTTTGGACGCTTTGTATATATGTTTCTTGGACTATATAGAAGCAATATATACAATGACTTCAACCGTCTACCTGTTCCATTCATTGTTCTACTTGTCGAAAGTTACAAATAATTTCCGTTAAAGTATTAACAATGGGGCTCGTAGTTCACTTAAAATTGAAGATCCAATAATTGGCGAATCGTACTGTTTGGATGCTTTTCATATATGTTTCTTAGACTATTTAGAAGCAATATATAGAAAGATTTCACCCGTCTACCTGTACTATTCATTGTTCTACTTGTAGAAAGTTACAAATAATTTCCATTTCATGATTATCAATGGGGCTCGCTGTTCACTTAAACTTGAAGAACAAAAAATTGGCGAATTGTACTGTTTGGATGCTTTGCATATATGTTTCTTAGACTATTTAGAAGCAATATATACAAAGATATCAACCGTCTACCTGTTCCATTCATTGTTCTACTTGTCGAAAATTACAAATAATTTCCGATAAAGGATTAACCATTGGGGCTCATTGTTCACTAAACTTGAAGAACAAAAAATTGTCGAATTGTACTGTTTGGATGCTTTGCATATATGTTTCTTAGACTATATAGAAGCAATATATACAATGATTTCAACCGTCTACCTGTTCCATTCATTGTTTTACTTGTCGAAAGTTACTAATAATATCCGATAACGGATTAAGCATTGGGGCTCATTGTTCACATAAACTTGAAGAACAAAAAATTGGCGAATTGTACTGTTTGGATGCTTTGCATATATGTTTCTTAGACTATATAGAAGCAATATATACATTGATTTCAACCGTCTACCTGTTCCACTCATTGTTCAACTTGTCGCAAGTTACAAATAATTTCCGATAAAGTATTAACAATGGGGCTCGTAGTTCACTTAAACATGAAGATGAAATAATTGGCGAATTGTACTGTTTGGATGATTTGCATATATGTTTCTTAGATTATATAGAAGCAATATATACAAAGATATCAACCGTCTACCTGTTCCATTCATTGTTCTACTTGTCGAAAATTACAAATAATTTCCGATAAAGGATTAACCATTGGGGCTCATTGTTCACTAAACTTGAAGAACAAAAAATTGTCGAATTGTACTGTTTGGATGCTTCGCATATATGTTTCTTAGACTATATAGAAGCAATATATACAATGATTTCAACCGTCTACCTGTTCCATTCATTGTTCTACTTGTCGAAAATTACAAATAATTTCCGATAAAGGATTAACCATTGGGGCTCATTGTTCACTAAACTTGAAGAACAAAAAATTGTCGAATTGTACTGTTTGGATGCTTTGCATATATGTTTCTTAGACTATATAGAAGCAATATATACAAAGATTTCAACCGTCTACCTGTTCCATTCATTGTTCTACTTGTCGAAATTTACAAATAATTTCCGATAAAGGATTAACAATGGGGCTCATTGTTCACTTAAACTTGAAGAACAAAAAATTGGCGAATGGTACTGTTTGGATGCTTTGCATATATGTTTCTTAGACTATATAGAAGCAATATATACATTGATTTCAACCGTCTACCTGTTCCACTCATTGTTCTACTTGTCGCAAGTTACAAATAATTTCCGATAAAGTATTAACAATGGGGCTCGTAGTTCACTTAAACATGAAGATGAAATAATTGGCGAATTGTACTGTTTGGATGCTTTGCATATATGTTTCTTAGATTATATAGAAGCAATATATACAAAGATATCAACCGTCTACCTGTTCCATTCATTGTTCTACTTGTCGAAAATTACAAATAATTTCCGATAAAGGATTAACCATTGGGGCTCATTGTTCACTAAACTTGAAGAACAAAGATTGTCGAATTGTACTGTTTGGATGCTTTGCATATATGTTTCTTAGACTATATAGAAGCAATATATACAATGATTTCAACAGTCTACCTGTTCCATTCATTGTTCTACTTGTCGAAATTTACAAATAATTTCCTTTAAAGGATTAACAATGGGGCTCGTAGTTCACTTAAACTTGAAGAACAAAAAATTGGCGAATGGTACTGTTTGGATGCTTTGCATATATGTTTCTTAGACTATATAGAAGCAATATATACAATGATTTCAACAGTCTACCTGTTCCATTCATTCTTCTACTTGTCGAAATTTACAAATAATTTCCTTTAAAGGATTAACAATGGGGCTCGTAGTTCACTTAACTTGAAGAACAAAAAATTGGCGAATAGTACTGTTTGGATGCTTTGAATATATGTTTCTTAGATTATATAGAAGCAATATATACAAAGATTTCAACCGTCTACCTGTTCCATTCATTGTTCTACTTGTCGAAAATTATAAGTAATTTCCGATAAGGGATTAACCATTGGGGCTCATTGTTCACTTAAACTTGAAGAACAAAAAATTGGCGAATGGTACTGTTTGGATGCTTTGCGTACATGTTTCTTAGACTATATGGAAGCAATATATACAAAGATTTCAACCGTCTACCTGTACCATTCATTGTTCTGCTTGTCGAAATTTACAAATAATTTCCTTTAAATGATTAACAATGGGGCTCGTTGTTCACTTAAACTTGAGGAACAATAAATTGGCGAATTGTACTGTTTGGACGCTATGCATATATGTTTCTTAGGCTATATAGAAGCAATATATACAATGATTTCAACAGTCTACCTGTTCCATTCATTCTTCTACTTGTCGAAATTTACAAATAATTTCCTTTAAAGGATTAACAATGGGGCTCGTAGTTCACTTAACTTGAAGAACAAAAAATTGGCGAATAGTACTGTTTGGATGCTTTGAATATATGTTTCTTAGATTATATAGAAGCAATATATACAAAAATTTCAACCGTCTACCTGTTCCATTCATTGTTCTACTTGTCGAAAATTACAAGTAATTTCCGATAAAGGATTAACCATTGGGGCTCATTGTTCACTTAAACTTGAAGAACAAAAAATTGGCGAATGGTACTGTTTGGATGCTTTGCATATAGGTTTCTTGGACTATATAGAAGCAACATATACAAAGATTTCAACCGTCTACCTGTTCTATTCATTGTTCTTCTTGTCGAAAGTTACAAATAATTTCCGTTTCATGATTATCAATGGGCCTCGTTGTTCACTTAAAATTGAAGAACAAAAAATTGGCGACTGGTACTGTTTGGATGCTTTGCATATATGTTTATTAGACTATATAGAAGCAATATATACATTAATTTCAACCGTCTACCTGTTCCACTCATTGTTCTACTTGTCGCAAGTTACAAATAATTTGCGTTAAAGTATTAACAATGGGTCTCGTAGTTCACTTAAACTTGAAGATGAAATAATTGGCGAATTGTACTGTTTGGATGCTTTGCATATATGTTTCTTAGATTATATAGAAGCAATATATACAAAGATATCAACCGTCTACCTGTTCCATTCATTGTTCTACTTGTCGAAAATTACAAATAATTTCGGATAAAGGATTAACCATTGGGGCTCATTGTTCACTAAACTTGAAGAACAAAGATTGTCGAATTGTACTGTTTGGATGCTTTGCATATATGTTTCTTAGACTATATAGAAGCAATATATACAATGATTTCAACAGTCTACCTGTTCCATTCATTGTTCTACTTGTCGAAAATTACAAATAATTTCCGATAAAGGATTAACCATTGGGGCTCATTGTTCACTTAAACTTGAAGAACAAAAAATTGGCGAATGGTACTGTTTGGATGCTTTGCATATATATTTCTTAGACTATATAGAAGCAATATATACATTGATTTCAACCGTCTACCTGTTCCACTCATTGTTCTACTTGGCGCAAGCTACAAATAATTTGCGTTAAAGTATTAACAATGGGTCTCGTAGTTCACTTAAACTTGAAGATGGAATAGTTGGCGAATTGTACTGTTTGGATGCTTTGCATATATGTTTCTTAGATTATATAGAAGCAATATATACAAAGATTTCAACCGTCTACCTGTTCCATTCATTGTTCTACTTGCCGAAAATTACAAATAATTCCGATAAAGGATTAACCATTGGGGCTCATTGTTCACTAAACTTGAAGAACAAAGATTGTCGAATTGTACTGTTTGGATGCTTTGCATATATGTTTCTTAGACTATATAGAAGCAATATATACAATGATTTCAACCGTCTACCTGTTCCATTCATTGTTCTACTTGTCGAAAGTTACAAATAATTTCCGATAAAGGATTAACCATTGGGGCTCATTGTTCACTAAACTTGAAGAACAAAAAATTGGCGAATGGTACTGTTTGGATGCTTTGCATATATGTTTCTTAGACTATATAGAAGCAATATATACAAAGATTTCAACCGTCTACCTGTTCCATTCATTGTTCTACTTGTCGAAAGTTACAAATCATTTCCGATAACGGATTAACCATTGGGGCTCATTGTTCACTAAACTTGAAGAACAAAAAATTGTCGAATTGTACTGTTTGGATGCTTTGCATATATGTTTCTTAGACTATATAGAAGCAATATATACAAAGATTTCAAGCGTCTACCTGTTCCATTCATTGTTCTACTTGTCGAAAGTTACAAATAATTTCCTATAAAGGATTAACAATGGGGCTCATTGTTCACTTAAACTTGAAGAACAAAAAATTGGCGAATGGTACTGTTTGGATGCTTTGCATATATGTTTCTTAGACTATATAGAAGCAATATATACATTAATTTCAACCGTCTAACTGTTCCACTCATTGTTCTACTTGTCGCAAGTTACAAATAATTTCCGTTAAAGTATTAACAATGGGGCTCGTAGTTCACTTAAACATGAAGATGAATTAATTGGCGAATTGTACTGTTTGGATGCTTTGCATATATGCTTCTTAGATTATATAGAAGCAATATATACAAAGATATCAACCGTCTACCTGTTCCATTCATTGTTCTACTTGTCGAAAATTACAAATAATTTCCGATAAAGGATTAACAATGGGGCTCGTAGTTCACTTAAACTTGAAGAACAAAAAATTGACGAATGGTACTGTTTGGATGCTTTGCATATATGGTTCTTAGACTATATAGAAGCAATATATACAAAGATTTCAACCGTCTACCTGTTCCATTCATTGTTCTACTTGTCGAAAGTTACAAATCATTTCCGATAACGGATTAACCATTGGGGCTCATTGTTCACTTAAACTTGAAGAACAAAAAATTGGCGAATTGTACTGTTTGGATGCTTTGCATATATGTTTCTTAGACTATATAGAAGCAATATATACATTGATTTCAACCGTCTACCTGTTCCACTCATTGTTCTACTTGTCGCAAGTTACAAATAATTTCAGATAAAGTATTAACAATGGGGCTCGTAGTTCACTTAAACATGAAGATGAAATAATTGGCGAATTGTACTGTTTGGATGCTTTGCATATATGTTTCTTAGACTATATAGAAGCAATATATACAATGATTTCAACCGTCTACCTGTTCCAATCATTGTTCTACTTGTCGCAAGCTACAAATAATTTCCGTTAAAGTATTAACAATGGGTCTCGTAGTTCACTTAAACTTGAAGATGGAATAGTTGGCGAATTGTACTGTTTGGATGCTTTGCATATATGTTTCTTAGATTATATAGAAGTAATATATACAAAGATTTCAACCGTCTACCTGTTCCATTCATTGTTCTACTTGTCGAAAGTTACAAATAATTTCCGATAAAGGATTAACAATGGGGCTCATTGTTCACTAAACTTGAAGAACAAAAAATTGTCGAATTGTACTGTTTGGATGCTTTGCATATATGTTTCTTAGACTATATAGACGCAATATATACAATGATATCAACCGTCTACCTGTTCCATTCATTGTTCTACTTGTCGAAAGTTACAAATAATTTCCGATAAAGGATTAACAATGGGGCTCATTGTTCATTTAAACTTGAAGAACAAAAAATTGGCGAATTGTACTGTTTGAACGCTTTGCATATATGTTTCTTGGACTATATAGAAGCAACATATACAATGATTTCAACAGTCTACCTGTTCCATTCATTGTTCTACTTGTCGCAAGTTACAAATAATTTCCGTTAAAGTATTAACAATGGGGCTCGTAGTTCACTTAAACATGAAGATGAAATAATTGGCGAATTGTACTGTTTGGATGCTTTGCATATATGTTTCTTAGATTATATAGAAGCAATATACACAAAGATTTCAACCGTCTACCTGTTCCATTCATTGTTCTTCTTGTCGAAAGTTACAAATAATTTCCGTTTCATGATTATCAATGGGCCTCGTTGTTCACTTAAAATTGAAGAACAAAAAATTGGCGACTGGTACTGTTTGGATGCTTTGCATATATGTTTCTTAGACTATATAGAAGCAATATATAAATAGATTTCAACCGTCTACCAGTTCCATTCATTGTTCTACTTGTCGAAAGTTACAAATAATTTCCTATAAAGGATTAACAATGGGGCTCATTGTTCACTTAAACTTGAAGAACAAAAAATTGGCGAATGGTACTGTTTGGATGCTTTGCATATATGTTTCTTAGACTATATAGAAGCAATATATACATTGATTTCAACCGTCTACCTGTTCCAATCATTGTTCTACTTGTCGCAAGCTACAAATAATTTCCGTTAAAGTATTAACAATGGTTCTCGTAGTTCACTTAAACTTGAAGATGGAATAGTTGGCGAATTGTACTGTTTGGATGCTTTGCATATATGTTTCTTAGATTATATAGAAGCAATATATACAAAGATTTCAACCGTCTACCTGTTCCATTCATTGTTCTACTTGTCGAAAATTACAAATAATTTCCGATAAAGGATTAACCATTGGGGCTCATTGTTCACTAAACTTGAAGAACAAAGATTGTCGAATTGTACTGTTTGGATGCTTTGCATATATGTTTCTTAGACTATATAGAAGCAATATATACAATGATTTCAACCGTCTACCTGTTCCATTCATTGTTCTACTTGTCGAAAGTTACAAATAATTTCCAATAAAGGATTAACCATTGGGGCTCATTGTTCACTAAACTTGAAGAACAAAAAATTGGCGAATTGTACTGTTTGGATGCTTTGCATATATGTTTCTTAGACTATATAGAAGCAATATATACAATGATTTCAACCGTCTACCTGTTCCAATCATTGTTCTACTTGTCGCAAGCTACAAATAATTTCCGTTAAAGTATTAACAATGGGTCTCGTAGTTCACTTAAACTTGAAGATGGAATAGTTGGCGAATTGTACTGTTTGGATGCTTTGCATATATGTTTCTTAGATTATATAGAAGCAATATATACAAAGATTTCAACCGTCTACCTGTTCCATTCATTGTTCTACTTGTCGAAAGTTACAAATAATTTCCGATAAAGGATTAACAATGGGGCTCATTGTTCACTAAACTTGAAGAACAAAAAATTGTCGAATTGTACTGTTTGGATGCTTTGCATATATGTTTCTTAGACTATATAGACGCAATATATACAATGATATCAACCGTCTACCTGTTCCATTCATTGTTCTACTTGTCGAAAGTTACAAATAATTTCCGATAAAGGATTAACAATGGGGCTCATTGTTCACTTAAACTTGAAGAACATAAAATTGGCGAATTGTACTGTTTGAACGCTTTGCATATATGTCTCTTGGACTATATAGAAGCAACATATACAATGATTTCAACAGTCTACCTGTTCCATTCATTGTTCTACTTGTCGCAAGTTACAAATAATTTCCGTTAAAGTATTAACAATGGGGCTCGTAGTTCACTTAAACATGAAGATGAAATAATTGGCGAATTGTACTGTTTGGATGCTTTGCATATATGTTTCTTAGATTATATAGAAGCAATATACACAAAGATTTCAACCGTCTACCTGTTCCATTCATTGTTCTACTTGTCGAAAGTTACAAATAATTTCCGATAAAGGATTAACAATGGGGCTCATTGTTCACTTAAACTTGAAGAACAAAAAATTGGCGAATTGTACTGTTTGAACGCTTTGCATATATGTTTCTTGGACTATATAGAAGCAACATATACAATGATTTCAACAGTCTACCTGTTCCATTCATTGTTCTACTTGTCGCAAGTTACAAATAATTTCCGTTAAAGTATTAACAATGGGGCTCGTAGTTCACTTAAACATGAAGATGAAATAATTGGCGAATTGTACTGTTTGGATGCTTTGCATATATGTTTCTTAGATTATATAGAAGCAATATACACAAAGATTTCAACCGTCTACCTGTTCCATTCATTGTTCTACTTGTCGAAAGTTACAAATCATTTCCGATAACGGATTAACCATTGGGGCTCATTGTTCACTTAAACTTGAAGAACAAAAAATTGGCGAATTGTACTGTTTGGATGCTTTGCATATATGTTTCTTAGACTATATAGAAGCAATATATACATTGATTTCAACCGTCTACCTGTTCCACTCATTGTTCTACTTGTCGCAAGTTACAAATAATTTCAGATAAAGTATTAACAATGGGGCTCGTAGTTCACTTAAACATGAAGATGAAATAATTGGCGAATTGTACTGTTTGGATGCTTTGCATATATGTTTCTTAGACTATATAGAAGCAATATATACAATGATTTCAACCGTCTACCTGTTCCAATCATTGTTCTACTTGTCGCAAGCTACAAATAATTTCCGTTAAAGTATTAACAATGGGTCTCGTAGTTCACTTAAACTTGAAGATGGAATAGTTGGCGAATTGTACTGTTTGGATGCTTTGCATATATGTTTCTTAGATTATATAGAAGCAATATATACAAAGATTTCAACCGTCTACCTGTTCCATTCATTGTTCTACTTGTCGAAAGTTACAAATAATTTCCGATAAAGGATTAACAATGGGGCTCATTGTTCACTAAACTTGAAGAACAAAAAATTGTCGAATTGTACTGTTTGGATGCTTTGCATATATGTTTCTTAGACTATATAGACGCAATATATACAATGATATCAACCGTCTACCTGTTCCATTCATTGTTCTACTTGTCGAAAGTTACAAATAATTTCCTATAAAGGATTAACAATGGGGCTCATTGTTCACTTAAACTTGAAGAACAAAAAATTGGCGAATGGTACTGTTTGGATGCTTTGCATATATGTTTCTTAGACTATATAGAAGCAATATATACATTAATTTCAACCGTCTAACTGTTCCACTCATTGTTCTACTTGTCGCAAGTTACAAATAATTTCCGTTAAAGTATTAACAATGGGGCTCGTAGTTCACTTAAACATGAAGATGAATTAATTGGCGAATTGTACTGTTTGGATGCTTTGCATATATGCTTCTTAGATTATATAGAAGCAATATATACAAAGATATCAACCGTCTACCTGTTCCATTCATTGTTCTACTTGTCGAAAATTACAAATAATTTCCGATAAAGGATTAACAATGGGGCTCGTAGTTCACTTAAACTTGAAGAACAAAAAATTGACGAATGGTACTGTTTGGATGCTTTGCATATATGGTTCTTAGACTATATAGAAGCAATATATACAAAGATTTCAACCGTCTACCTGTTCCATTCATTGTTCTACTTGTCGAAAGTTACAAATCATTTCCGATAACGGATTAACCATTGGGGCTCATTGTTCACTTAAACTTGAAGAACAAAAAATTGGCGAATTGTACTGTTTGGATGCTTTGCATATATGTTTCTTAGACTATATAGAAGCAATATATACAATGATTTCAACCGTCTACCTGTTCCATTCATTGTTCTACTTGTCGAAAGTTACAAATAATTTCCGATAAAGGATTAACCATTGGGGCTCATTGTTCACTAAACTTGAAGAACAAAAAATTGGCGAATGGTACTGTTTGGATGCTTTGCATATATGTTTCTTAGACTATATAGAAGCAATATATACAAAGATTTCAACCGTCTACCTGTTCCATTCATTGTTCTACATGTCGAAAGTTACAAATCATTTCCGATAACGGATTAACCATTGGGGCTCATTGTTCACTAAACTTGAAGAACAAAAAATTGTCGAATTGTACTGTTTGGATGCTTTGCATATATGTTTCTTAGACTATATAGAAGCAATATATACAAAGATTTCAAGCGTCTACCTGTTCCATTCATTGTTCTACTTGTCGAAAGTTACAAATAATTTCCTATAAAGGATTAACAATGGGGCTCATTGTTCACTTAAACTTGAAGAACAAAAAATTGGCGAATGGTACTGTTTGGATGCTTTGCATATATGTTTCTTAGACTATATAGAAGCAATATATACATTAATTTCAACCGTCTAACTGTTCCACTCATTGTTCTACTTGTCGCAAGTTACAAATAATTTCCGTTAAAGTATTAACAATGGGGCTCGTAGTTCACTTAAACATGAAGATGAATTAATTGGCGAATTGTACTGTTTGGATGCTTTGCATATATGCTTCTTAGATTATATAGAAGCAATATATACAAAGATTTCAACCGTCTACCTGTTCCATTCATTGATCTACTTGTCGGAAGTTACAAATAATTTCCGTTAAAGTATTAACAATGGGGCTCGTAGTTCACTAAACTTGAAGAACAAAAAATTGTCGAATTGTACTGTTTGGATGCTTCGCATATATGTTTCTTAGACTATATAGAAGCAATATATACAATGATTTCAACCGTCTACCTGTTCCATTCATTGTTCTACTTGTCGAAAATTACAAATAATTTCCGATAAAGGATTAACCATTGGGGCTCATTGTTCACTAAACTTGAAGAACAAAAAATTGGCGAATTGTACTGTTTGGATGCATTGCATATATGTTTCGTAGGCTATATAGAAGCAATATATACAATGATTTCAACCGTCTACCTGACCCATTCATTGTTCTACTTGTCGAAATTTACAAATAATTTCCTTTAAAGGATTAACATTGGGGCTCGTAGTTCACTTAAACTTGAAGAACAAAAAATTGGCGAATTGAACTGTTTGGATGCTTTGCATATGTGTTTCTTAGACTATTTAGAAGCAATATGTAGAAAGATTTCACCCGTCTACCTGTACTATTCATTGTTCTACTTTGTAGAATGTTACAAATAATTTCCATTTCATGATTATCATTGGGGCTCGCTGTTCACTTAAACTTGAAGATCAAAAAATTGGCGAATGTCACTGTTTAGATGCTTTGCATATAGGTTTCTTGGACTATATAGAAGCAACATATACAAAGATTTCAACCGTCTACCTGTTCTATTCATTGTTCTTCTTGTCGAAAGTTACAAATAATTTCCGTTTCATGATTATCAATGGGCCTCGTTGTTCACTTAAAATTGAAGAACAAAAAATTGGCGACTGGTACTGTTTGGATGCTTTGCATATATGTTTATTAGACTATATAGAAGCAATATATACATTAATTTCAACCGTCTACCTGTTCCACTCATTGTTCTACTTGTCGCAAGTTACAAATAATTTGCGTTAAAGTATTAACAATGGGTCGCGTAGTTCACTTAAACTTGAAGATGAAATAATTGGCGAATTGTACTGTTTGGATGCTTTGCATATATGTTTCTGAGATTATATAGAAGCAATATATACAAAGATTTCAACCGTCTACCTGTTCCATTCATTGTTCTACTTGTCGAAAATTACAAATAATTTCCGATAAAGGATTAACCATTGGGGCTCATTGTTCACTAAACTTGAAGAACAAAGATTGTCGAATTGTACTGTTTGGATGCTTTGCATATATGTTTCTTAGACTATATAGAAGCAATATATACAATGATTTCAACAGTCTACCTGTTCCATTCATTGTTCTACTTGTCGAAATTTACAAATAATTTCCTTTAAAGGATTAACAATGGGGCTCGTAGTTCACTTAAACTTGAAGAACAAAAAATTGGCGAATGGTACTGTTTGGATGCTTTGCATATATGTTTCTTAGACTATATAGAAGCAATATATACATTGATTTCAACCGTCTACCTGTTCCACTCATTGTTCTACTTGTCGCAAGTTACAAATAATTTCCGATAAAGTATTAACAATGGGGCTCGTAGTTCACTTAAACATGAAGATGAAATAATTGGCGAATTGTACTGTTTGGATGCTTTGCATATATGTTTCTTAGATTATATAGATGCAATATATACAAAGATATCAACCGTCTACCTGTTCCATTCATTGTTCTAGTTGTCGAAAATTACAAATAATTTCCGATAAAGGATTAACCATTGGGGCTCATTGTTCACTAAACTTGAAGAACAAAGATTGTCGAATTGTACTGTTTGGATGCTTTGCATATATGTTTCTTAGACTATATAGAAGCAAT